>JAHDVE020004429.1:0-27924 GCA_022606495.2 Halesus radiatus | reverse complement strand
ATCCAAACTGACAGATATACATTTTTTTTTAATTAAAGGTTTAGTAAATATCTAATACGGATGGGAATTATTTAATTTATTTTTGTTTTAAATTATGAAGTATACGCCATGAAAAAAATAATAATTTTCATGATTTTAGAGGCAACTTAGAAAATTATTTGCGGGTTTATTGTATTTAAATATGTATATATATTTGCTATGTAAATATGATTGTGTATATAAAAATATTTTTATACGGCAAATTTTTGTTCCAACGTAAATTTAATGTAAAGTCCACCATGATGGTTATTTTAATATTTTCATTTTATGTTTCATTATATTTTCAAAGTAGATGGGGTAAAACTATTTTTTAAATCACCCTTAGCCCCCAAATAATTGTTAAAGGTGCATCTAAAAACGCGAAAAATCGATTATTTTAATGGCCTATATTTCATAATTTAGAACAAAAATGAATAAAATACTTCTCATCCGTACTAGATATTTACAAAACCTTTAATTTTTTTTAAATATCATTCAGTTTGTATGGGTATTTTGGTCTCAAATCCGAAATTAAGTTTTGTATGAAACAGGCCGCGCAGCCGTTCCCCTTAAATAATGTTTGTTTCAAATAAATATTATTATTATTATTAAATTACTTTAGCCGTGTTTTGTAACCAAATTTGATGAGTCAGGTACTACTTTGTATTCCTCTGCTTCATATCTTTCCCCTACCCACAGCCTCACAATAATCCAATATGGGGATATCATAGTCCCGCTGACACCGGCATTTTAGACTTTTGTGCGATAAACAATAAAAAAATCTCAATATTTCATCTAACATAGTAGATTTTATCACATATTTTCAACGTCTAAAAGACATAAAAATTTCCCCTATCAAAGAATCCCACCTAATCCAATTATTTGATATTATTCTCACGTGTCCTATAAAACGTTCGCGTCTTGGACATAAAAAGGGCATCAAACATTAATTAAGACAGGGCGCACGTATAAAATGCAATAAAATGCCATGATATTGAGTTATCGTTATATCCCACAGGTTTTACTACTAATCAGGCACCTACCTGACGCAATTAAATATAAATTGGATTATAGATTGACATACTTAAGTACGCAGTCTCGGCTCTGGGGCCACTGTAAAAATTGTGGTTACAATTGTAAAATGAATTCCGAAAACATTATTTGGAAAAATTTAAACATACTCGTACATACATCTTCTTGCCTTGTCCTACTCGGGTAGGGGACCCATCGCATCGACAAGGCGCCTCCAGGCGTCCCTGTCCTGTGTTACGTTTGCGACATCCGCCCATAGTAGGTCCAGCCTCTGGAGTTGCTTCTCCCACCTGTGTCCTACGTCTTCCCTCTGAAAATTCCACTAAATGAGTGCTGTTCCAGAACTTTTTAAATAACCTAATTTAATAGACAGTGGTTTCTTCAATTCTCTGCATTCGGTATTTGGGCAATTGCCTTATCTCGCTTCATTTACATTCATAGGTCGTATAATAATTATTTTTGCTCTTAAGGTTAAACTTAAAATTATTATGAAAATTCGCGATCACGGATGGCGTTAATTTCAATGTTTTAGAAAAAAAAATATTACGTAATGCTTTTGAATATTGAAATGAATTGTTTGTTGGTGGGTATACATACGATATTTGAAATGGAATAAACTATTAGTTTATAGGTTTAAGCACGATTCTTTCTAAATATTGTATTTTTGTAAGTTTCTTGGAGTAATTAAGCTTTAAAAGGCACTGCTGAAAACCAGCTGCATTTCGGGCTCCGGGATGTACTAGTATAGCTGAACAGCAACATTTTTGTCAATTGCTAAAATTAAATATTATGTCAAAATAAAGTGTCTAAAAAAACTTGTCTAATAAATATTTTTATTATTGTTATATATTCTCCCAAAGCTCCTTTCTCTGTTCATCGCTATGCATATCCAAACCATCCATGCGTCCATTTCTCAATTTTATTCATTACGCTCAATAATTAATTTGTATGGCGCAGTTTTGTGAAGGTTCACCTCAAGTGGGCTTTGTACTAACTAACCTATCCTAATATAATTGTAAAATAACAGATATACTACATAGTATATGTATATGCAAATTAAAACGTTAACATTAAATGTTCATGAGCAGCAGACTTACTTACACGCACAATTTAGAATAAACTAGGGGTATAAATAATCACATGTAAAGTACAAATATCAAAAGAGCATCTACACAAAATAACCTCACCTAATATAATTAGAAAATAACATGTACATTGCATGCACGCAAATTAAAACCACGATCTTACATGGCTTAAACGATCATACGTTTTGGCGGCCTCCATGGTCGAGGGGTAAGGCTCTCGACTACAAATCCGAAGGTCGCAGGTTTAAATCCCGGAGTGCGCAAGTTAATTTTATTTAATTAATTTGTGCTGTTTCACAATTAATTAATTTAAAAATACTATATAGTAAATTTGCACACGTTCCAGAGTGCAAGATACTCTCAGTATCGCCCTGGTGAAAGACCACCATTCAGAATTGAAACGTTGCTTGAAATGGCTTTTAGCCGTGTTTGGTGACTAGATCTGAATAGCCAGGTATTTCCCCACCTTCCTCTTCCCCTTCTCCTACCACTCCCTAATACCTTCAGTCTCACAACCTTCCCCCAATTCGGGATGCCATAGTCTCCAGACGGTTGGGACCAGTCTTGTGAGGTATTCATATAAAAAAATAAAAATACATAAACACAAACAATGTATTTTAAATTAGTTTTATTTTGTACCCCGACGATGCTTGTGTCAAGCGAAACCGGTCGGTCGTAATAAATTAAATTAAATTTCGTGGTGATAAACAAAGTAATTGTTTTCTTTTATATGTTATCAGTGAAAATGTGTGTCGCCATTGTCGAAGCGCTATCAAAAAATAATTACTATTTTCATTGTCATATTTCTATATTTATTTATAACTGTTATTTTATTTTATTTTTATTGTGAAAACACTTATTTAACTTTATGAAAATATAGTCAAACCATAAAAAGATATCTGGGTTTCTTTGTGTAACTATATTGTACCAAATGAAGGAGAAAAAATTATTTCTCTAAATATAAATAGCTATTCTGGGGAAACTATTTAAAGTACTTAAATTTTGATAAATACATAAACGAATCATCTAGTAAAACAGTACAATTTATTTAAAAAAATTACTCCGCAAAACAACAGCGTGCAATTATTAAATTACCGCAGCCAGCACTCGGCGCGCAAAACACCATTTTACCTCTAGCAGGCGAGAGGTAAAAAAATAAATTTAAAATATGTTTACTTCTTTGCATCTTTATTTGACGTATAAAAGAGGGCTTAGAACAATAAAAATGTGAAATATGCAACGAACAAACTCCACTCACACGTCAAAAATTTAGGTTGGTACGCCGCCATAGACTGAAAGACAGTGCGAAGGAAAAATGTATTTTAAGACGGTAGATAAAAACACGGCATGTTACCAAATGTAAGTATAAACGCAGTAACTTCAACGTAGGAACTGTGTTTTTTACTTATAGAAACGGAGATACTGCGTTTCTACTTACGTACAGCGATGAAATTACGATAACATCATGTACAATATCCTATATTTTTTCAATACTAAAAACAAGTAATATTAAATTATGTCTTATGTAAAACATAATAAAGTCGATACTTTATAACTTCCCATATTCAACTCATTTTTGGTAATTGTTGTAATTACTGTGTTTTTACTTACCACGGACATGACAATTTCATCTTTTTTTAATACTGAAAATGAGTAATATTAAATTATGTCTTATCTAAAACATAATAAATTTGATACTTTATAACTTCGCATATTCAACTAATTTTTGGTAATCTTTGTATTTACTGTGTTTTTTACTTAACACGGACATAACAATATCATCTTTTTTTAATACTGAAAACGAGTAATATTAAATTATGTCTTATGTAAAACATAAGAAATTCGACCCTATATAACCTCCGATATTTAACTAATTTTTGATAATTGTGGTAATTACTGTTTTTTTACTTACCACGGAGGTATAATCTTTCGTCTTTTTACCCCTCACGATATGACCAAGTTATTGGAGTTTCCTTCGATATTTTTCCGAAGCTATCTCGCGTCGGTGAAATTAAATTGTTTGAAGTTTGTAATTTTTCTTACGCCAAGGAAAAACGACAAAAGTTAAAAAAAACTTACGAGGGACGCCATGCCAACTAATTTGAAAAGAAAAAAGATAGGGTTAGCAAAACTTTTCTTATTCTAGCTGTCACAAAGTTCAACCGAACTTATATTGTCAGTTAGTTTATTTACTGTGGAACGGTAAATCTCACGTGTGTCATTTGCTCCACTGAAAACTCTATAGTGGTGAGCTCTGGTACCATAAAATATGAACACCTTTTTCTGTATGGATGTGAGAGTTCAACGAAATATTTTTACGTAAATTCCGCGCGACTACCCGAAGCCAGTGAGGCTACGGCATCCCTAATTGGAGTACGTTGTGAGGCTGGAAGGAGCGGGAAAGGGAAGGAGATGGGTTAGAGGAAGGTTAGGTAATTCCTGGTTATTCGGATATAGTCCCAACGCCAACCCTCGACCCAAAAATTACACCAAAACCCTCCATACAGCATCCCCAAAGATGACATGTTTTTTACCTGAAGGAAACTATTATCCACGAGTTTTAATGTTTTTTTTTTCATTTTTTTATTTGAGTACCGCACAAGAGTCACGACTGCTCCCAACCGCCTGGAGCCAGTGAGATTATGGCATCCCCACCTGGGGTATGTTGTGAAGCTGAAAGTAACGGTGAAGGGAAAAGGATGGGCAAGAGGAATGTAGGGAAGCACCTAGCTATTCAGATTCTGATCACCAAACACGACTAAAGTCATTTCAAGCACCGTTTCGAATCTGAAGGCTGGTCTTCCACCAGGGCGATACTGAAAGTATCTCCCACTCTAGAAGTTAATTTTTGAAAAAAAAAACGGAATTTCACAAAATACATTTATTTTAGTTATTAGTTAGTTGTTTGTTCGTTGACGACCTGCATCAGGTCGTCAACGAACTGCTCGGATCAGGAACAATGATAAGGCATCAACGGCATTTTCGATAAAATATTTCGATAAAAGTCCTGCTAGGGGGCCAGATGTAGAGATCAAAAATTCCCTCAGAGCCTATTTCATCAATGGGAATACTGTGGGAGGGTCTTTTTGAGGAAAGAATGGAGTGAACCTGTGTCTTGTTTCCAAAATCCGAATAAAAGATCAACTTTCTTCCACCAGTTCCATGCCTAACTGCCTCGCATCAGAATAAATCAGAATTTCACCTAGTTTTCCTATTTTTGTCAAAAAATTTCAAATTATAAAGCAAAAATGTTCAATAACAAAATACTGTGTGATGGTTAGGGTGGAGGTAGGGTAGTATTTTTATTAAAATTCCACCCTTCCAAGACTTTTACGTCTTCCGTAAAAAGTTCATGATATAAATTCATGAACTGGGGAGGGTAGTTTTGCGGGTTCGTGGGAGGATAACTGTACCCTTTATTAAGTACGAAAATATCGTCCTTCATAGAAATAAGGGATGAAAGAGGGGAGGATTTGTTTTCCTAAAACGAACCCCAAATTTCGCCATTTTTTCTATTTTATTAAACAACTCCGTTCGTAAAAAAATATATAATTAAATCTTGCCAATTATTCAAAATGTAAATAAGCATCACGTCGTTCGGAGAGGTGGGCAGAGAGGATATACTGCCATACACTCACTGTCTTGGCACACACTCCTTACTTCATTTATTCACATTCATACATCGTTTCATATAGTCTATTTGAGAGGCGGGAATGGGTACCGCCGCCCTGGGAACCATTCATTGGATAATCAATACCTCTGACACAGGTCACATCGAGAGTATTCAATTGAGGGAGACTCTTTGGCCTCTCCAGCCGGACTCTTTTGACCCATCATTCTTGCACCGTAGTGGGAGGGATGAATTCATACGTCCGTCACTTCTCGTACCTTTTTCCTTCCCAGAACTTTCTCTCCTACCTTTCCTTAAAAAGACTCTCCGCACAGCATCCCCAAAGACGACATAAGCCCTGAGGGAAATTTAAAAGTAGACAAATATTGAGGGCGCGGCGATCGTTTGAAAGGTTTCAAATGACAACACAAAGCTGGCTCAAAGGTAAATCAAAGACGTTTTAAAGCACAATGATCCGAGTACACATTTTTTGAGTTTAACCAAACAGTGCTCAGAAAGGAGACGATTCTTTATCATATTTTAAGACATTTTGTGCAAAATTTTAATTTTTTTTATTTAATGCTTTTCAAGGAAGATAATTACATCTAATAGCAATTTTTTATGCATTTATGTATAAATAAATAAATAAATCAAATTCACGGATCAAAATTACAAATAAAATAATAATGTTAAAAATGAATTACGATGTTATTCCTTTGACGTTATTCTTTGTTTATTAATAAACTGTCAAACTCCAGTGTCAAGAAAAACCTCAAATTAGAATGCACATGCTTATAATTGTTTCAAAATCGTTATAAGTCTACTTTTTTTTGTTTAAATAAGTATGAAATTAAAAATATTTTCTTAAAAGTCCATACGACGGTACCAGTCTTTTCAACATAAGTTGAATACTAGCTTCCTTGCTCGAAATTCTTTTAAGAGCTCAGAAATACACTTCACTCGTTCCACTGTTCATTGGATTATTCATTTTAAATAAATTGAACTAAAAATAGTTATTGAGAGTCGAAAATAAAATATCAAAAACCTTGGTGTTGCCTTAGTGATGACATTTTCAATTCTAAAATAATCCAAGGTGTACATATTAATTTATTATTCTAACTCTTTACATGAATCGGCTCAAGTATTTGAAATTGGGTTTTCTAATTCATATTCTTTAACTAACTAACCATCAAGCTATTTCCCCGCAGGGGTGGACAATTTCTACACCATTCAGTCTACTTTCATCCTTCCTCTGCCAGTTCCATGCGCCACTGCCAAACATCAGGATTGGTATCAGCACTCCATTACGGACTGCTAGCTTCGCTTCTTTGGACAACTTTTTGTCAGCGCCAACCGCGTTCAGTCCTCCGTTATTGGAGTTTCCTGCATTCACCCTTCTTTCAAATTCCTTATCATGCTTTCCATCTCTAGTAAACATACTTCCGAAATACACAAACTCATTGACCTGCTCCAAGTATTCATCATTCACAAATTGCACACTGTTTTCATACTCTCTCCTCAAACACCATAACTTTAGACTTACTTACATTCATCATTAGCTCATTCTTCATGGATACTTCGTTCATCCTAGATACGAGGGACTGTAGATCTTCCATACTGTTAGCAAAAATATAATTATTAATATTGTTTTAATTAATATTCATATCTATTATTTCTTCAAAAGATTGGTATTCACTTTGCGGCGTCATTATTAATAAATTAATTTAAAATTTCTTTGTATTCACCACTTTGTTAATACATGCATATCAACGTGTTTTTGTTTTTTTTAATTAATTTATTTAATATTCATTTGTTTTTTCTTGTTGTTACAGGTATGTTGACGACTCCACCTACGGTAAATATCTTCGAAATACCATACACTCGACATTGTAATTCAAAATTACCAAACTGCTTCGAAAATCCAAAAGGACAGGGTACGTATGAGCAATTTTAAAAATATTTTGGACTATTTTGTAGCCGCGTTGTCTGAAGCGTCGGGTTTAAGCTCTGCTAGTCATCCATCATTGCAAAACTAATAATAATATTGTTATAAGTGTTATAACTACCCTACCCCTACAGCCAGTGGCGTGCACAGAGTTTTTAATCAAGATAGGCATTAGGAAAAACAGTGAAGTTGTCGATTTTTATATTTTTCACTAAGAATAAGAATAGCTAAGCTGCTGGCTTCGGGCAATGTTTATTGGGATTACCTGCCATATTAAATATCCAAATAACCCGCTTCATTTATGTATATTACAAGCCAATTACTGGATATACAAAAATTCTATATTTTTGTGACCATGCTACGTTGGCTTGAAAGAAATCCAACGTAATATGGTAAATATTTCGTTAGTAAAGTTGTACTAATCGATAGAAGTAACAACAGATGGCACTGATTGCTACATTTGTAATTTGTACCGATAGGCATCGCTTTTTGCGACACATGTACATATTTCGTGCAGAATACCATCAATATTTTAATATGACATTTTTCATACTTAGTTCCTGCTTGTGACACGTCATGATATGGCGATCCGGGGGGGCACTCGCGGCGCTGGTATTCATAGCTGGAACGTCGCGCGTAATTTTAAAAGTATAGATTGATATCTTGCAATATTTTTAGAAATTTTAATATTATTATTTTTTTATATGAGAAAGGTTGGGTAGGTTGTGCTTATGTACCTATATGGATTACACGCCTCTGCCTACAGCTACCCCTATCCTTACCCTACCCCTACCCTACCCTAACCCTACCCCTACCCTAACCCTATTCCTACCCTAACCCTACAATACTCCTACTCTACCCTTACCCTACCCCTACCCCTAGCCCTTTCACCACATCATTCATTCAATGTCCTTAACAACCTTTACATCACTCGTAAACAAACTCAAACAATAAAATTTAACATATTGTTTGAAACTCGCATCGTATAACAAAACAAAATAGCATCGAGGTGTTCGAACTCATAGCAGTGAGCTCGAAATTTGAAAGTTTTACAACTGAAGTCAAAAGTTCCGTTTTTGTTCCCAGTACGTGTCGTTTTTTAACAAAAATTTACTCTTTTTCTCCCCCCTGTGACCCCCGGAAGTCGAGTTGAAGTATACCACATTGTTACTGTTGAAAAACTATATTTTAGTGTCTTTAATTCGTAAAACATACAAACAAACCAGTCAGTGGCTGAGTTGGCATCGTGTCCGGTTCCCACCCAGGCGTCGTGAATTCAATTCTTCGGTTGCCTAAGTCCTCCATCACGACACGAGTAATATTAGTGTGATGGTTGTAGAAACTTTAAAATATTGTCAGATTATTCGTAACTCGGGAATGTTTGAATTTGTTTAAAAAAAAAATAAAAACAATAACAAACAAAGGAACAAAAATGACAAAACACATACTCAAAATTTATACATTAAGATAATACATTCTCCTTGCTGTGAAGTCATTTTGTAACTTGTGAACGAAGAAAGAATATTCGTGGCAATTTAATTATTGTGATAGCTCTTTCGGCGTTCAAAGCTATTTTCAAATGTGGTTGGTTACATTGAGATGACTTACTTATCTTTTATTTTTTATTTACTCGCACCCAATTTTAATTTGGACGGTGTTTAAGGGGGAGAGGGACGTCGGAGAATTATTATTTATTAATTCAAAATAATGATAGTATTATTACGCAATACGATAAACATAATGTTCTTAAATAGAAAAATATTTGTTAAATATTTTATAAATTTACATAGGCTTAGCATTTATCAAAATATAACCAGAAATATTACTTTTTCTGACCGTCCCATTGTAAGTTTTACAAAATATTTAGAATACGAATATGATTTTTAAAGTGAAGAAAAGTATTTTTAATCATTTATCGTTGCGTTTTTGTAAATAAACATAACCAAAGATTTGTAATCCGCATTACAAAAAAAAACATTAAAGTTACGTAATGTTCATGAACAAATTACACTACACACTGTTCTTTTTTTTATTTATCAAATCGACAAGTTACATAAAAACCTTCACAGCATTTTTAAGGATATTTAACTTTTTAAATGTTTTTGTAAAACATGCGTAGAACGGTCAGATATGTTTAATATTTCTGATTGTATTTTGATAAATGCTAAGCCCATGCATATAAAAAAAAAACGTAAGTAAAAGTTGGTAGATGATTCTATAAAATTGATTTTCGCGATAATAAATAAATACATGAACATGGAAATAGTTCATTTCCCGAGGCGGCCAACTGAAGATTAATCTGTAAAATCCAATGGACTACTAACCGTATCCACTCTATGCACATCAATATTATTAAATTTAATATATTTTAGGTAGTAGTAAAACCATTTAATTAGCATCTTCCGCTGATTGTCAACTTTTTTTAGTTTTCGTTAGGGTGGGCACAGCTTTTCAGCCTTTATGGATTGCACACTAGTGTAGTTAAGCATTTTATGAAAGGTTATATTGCATAAATCCACTGATTTTTATTAAAAGATTTTTTTTGTCATTTTCTTTTTTATTTTTCAAACAGAGACATAAAATATGATTTACAATTAGATTTAAATGGAAATTTGACAAAAATTACGACTTTTCAACATTAAAAAAAAAATTACTGAAAAGGGTAAAGATAATCCGGGAATAACCAAGTGTAATACCAAAAACACCTGGCTTACCACTAGATTAATCAGAATCACCATGTTTATTATTACTACCATCACAGCGAACACTCAATGCCTCATTCTACCCTGGTAGTGCCTGTTGTACCACCACTATAATTGGGATTACCAGTTTATCCACCAGTAGAACCAGTTTTACTAGTTGACCCACCAGTAGAACTAGGTTTACCAGTTGTACCACTAGTAGAACCAGGATTACTAGTCGACACACTACTAGAACTAAGATTTCCATCAGTAGAACCAAGTTTACCAGTTGTACCACTAGTAGCACTAGGATTACCAATTGATCCACCAGTAGAACTAGGTTTACCAGTTGTACCACTAGTAGAACCAGGATTACTAGTCAACACACTACTGGAACCAAGATTTCCATCAGTAGAACCAAGTTTACCAGTTGTACCACTAGTAGAACTAGGATTACCAGTTGTACCACTAGTAGAACTAGGCTTAACGGTTTTTTTAGCACCTCTCCAAAATGCAGATTTTTCAGTTTCTTCTCCAGGAGAACCAGGCATGCCAGGTTTACTATCCCCTCCACCACTACCACCCCCATCACCTCCACCTCCACCAGTGCTACCAATATTACCACCAGGAGAACCAAGCATTCCAGGTTTACCACCGTTTCTACCACTACCACCCCCATCCCCTCCAGCTCCACCAGTACTACCAGGATTATCAGGATGACCACCAGGAGAACCAGGTTTACCACCACCATCCCCTCCCTTACCGCCGCTCCCTCGAGGTTTACCACCAGGAGAACCAGGCATGCCAGGTTTACCACCAGGAGAACCAAGCATGCCAGTTTTACCACCAGGAGAACCAGGCATGCCAGGTTTACCACCAGGAGAACCAGGCATGCCAGGTTTACCACCAGGAGAACCAAGCATTCCAGTTTTACCACCAGGAGAACCAGGCATGCCAGTTTTACCACCAGGAGAACCAGGCATGCCAGGTTTACCGCCACCTCCGCCCCCTCCGCCCCCTCCACCGCCGCCGCCACCTCTTCTAGGTTCGGGTTTTCTAAACTTACTAGGTATACCAGTAATTTTGCGCTGTTCGGTTGGCATTGTGGAGAATTCCGATATATATACAATCCTATGGTAAAAACCACCTCTATTGGCTTTCACCTTTGATCCATCGTATTTAGAAAGCTCGAGGTTTTTTTCTCTACTGTCTGGTGATGGTATCAATACTCGATCTTGTAATTTATCCGTTGTTTCCATAATAGCTTCGTTTGGAGCAGCTGGTGTTACGTCTGGACCAAACCCGTTGTCGTAATAACCTCTCTTCGAAATAATATTACTGGCTTCCTGAAAAATTAAAACATACATTACTGATCCAAATCCCATCCGTGAGTACCAAATACTTTTTTTACGTTTCTGGCTTTCACTTAAATGCGCAAATTTCGTAATTAGTTGAAAAATTGAAGTCAAGTTCAAACTTGATAAATATGTAGAATAAAAATTGAGTTCAAACTAAGAAGAGAAGAAATGTTGAATGGAGGAAGACAATTTTAAATAAGCTCTTTTGCATTTCTTTGGCATTAACCATGTAACAATTCTTAGTGATTTTGCTTTGAGAGTTTATTACTTTCCTACCGGTTTTGATACATCCGTGTCATTCACTAGCGTTCTTAAAACCGTAGCGAAGTAATAAAATTAAGTAACAAATGTACATCGAAGATAAAACTCCCAAAACAAAATTAAATAAGCGCAATAGAAATTTGTTTAGAAAGAGATAAAAAAAAATTATGCGATCTAAAGTTCCTTCATAAAACAATCTAGGGATTAAACCACGTGAATTTTAACAGAGGTAAGAGGAAATGGAGCAATGTCCAATTCAAATTCGATTAAGTGAGGAAATTCATTTTTTATGAAAAGCGGGGATTTGAAGAAACCACAATTTTGATGGGATAGCGGCATTGTTGTCCAGTTGTGCCAATACTCTGCCCAAACATGCAAGATCTATCACTGGAGGTTTAAATCGATATACATGTATTATGAGTGTGTCCTTGTGCCAAAAGAAAACACATTTCTTTTCTACCCTGGTGAAATTGATCAAAACATTTTCATATACCGATATTCATTCGTCGCCACAACACAAAAATGTTTAACAAATTTCGAGGAGAGCTAGAAAACTGGTTTTTTTTTCGGATTCTTATACGTTTTATTACACGTCTCTAAGGGTTTTTTTACCACATTAGTGAAACATCTAACGAAATGTGTAAAATTCCGGAAAAAAAAACAGTTTTTGGACTCTCCTGGAAATTTGGTAAATATGAGATACGCCTGTTTGTGTTGTGGGCGATGATTCTATTAACAGGCTGTGTTTCATTGACTCGTTTGGGGCCTTAGTGTCGAAAAGTCGGTACGTAAATTGGTGACATTCATTTACGAAAACAAAATTAAATAAGCTACATCTAAAACGGTTAATTTTACACTTCTAGGGATTCTCTGTTCAGTATTTATCTGGAAATTTGGTACATATTGTGTTTTCGTAAGTTTTTACATTATTCACATATTTATGTATTGTACTTAGAGTTATGCTTAATTTCTTCATTTGTTCGTTGGCGATCTGCAAGCGTGCTCGGGAACGACAAGTTACTGCTATTATTATAAATATAGGTGTGTTTTGATAGGCTTCCAGGTTTTCATTAGATAATATAATAATAATAATAATTGCATGATTTGTATAGCGCTGTTTTTGTGAAAAAATCACCTCAAGGGCGCTGTATATGATTTGAGAAAAATCAACGTTTTGATAATTAATTTTATTTCTCACTATAACAAGACTAAACAATATTTTTAACATTTTTATAATACTTACTGCATTTGTATTTAAAATTAATATCGTCAAATAAATTCCAAACAAATAAAGTATCTGCTCCATGATTCTGCTAAGAGAAAAGTGGTGAAAATTCGTTACTGCCAATTAATAAAACGCAGGTACAAACGATTGGTTCGGAGAGATTTGAAAACATTGTAAACTCTGGTTAATGTAATCACATGTATTCTGATTGTTTGTTTTTGATCAGATAAAGCAGCGACTCTAATGTGAAACAAGTACAATCATATTTTTCAAAGTTAACTTCTAGTGCGTCGAGATGCCCATCGGATACGCAAATTTGTATTCGTTGAACACCGGCGTATCCGATAGGCAATTTCAAAACATACTTTCTTTTCGTACATATATATGTATATAGAATTTAATTAGCTATTTTGGAAAAACTGCTTTCGATAGATGTATACATTTTTTTTTATAAATATATTAACACACTATCTTGTAAGAGGATACAATTTACAAAAATATAATTTTGCAAAAAATTTATTACGGAAACAGTCAGCGGGTGAACGGCGGGCCATGCGCAAAATTTTACCCTCGACAAACTACGGAAATATCACGCCGCGGGAGCATGGCTTTCCAAAGATTGGGCAGAGTTATACGTATTACGACATTGACGATATTTTTGGCCGTGCTGTTGAGACTCTTGTTTCTAGATGCGGAGGTAGCGAATTCGAATTAAATTGGCAAATAAATTTCTTATTTTCTAAATTATTAACTTAAAATAACATATGTTATTACATTTCAAAGTGGTAGATACGCTCTATATCGCTCTGGTGAAAAGTTATTCTGGTTGGGACGAAGCTATTTCATCTTTATCGCAACCATGCACATAGATATACGAGGTGTGTTCAAAAGAAAAGGTGAATTTTGAATTTTCGCCGGCTGTGTACATTCGATTATCGATTTTTTTTTTGTTATGTTGGTACACATATTTTTATCATATGTTAGCATTATCAGCCATTTTGGATCAGTGGTTTGTTTTTGACAACTGGAAAGGTTAGTCACGTTTTTGTGTGTTCTTCGATTTTTTATTTAGGTTCGTTTTCTGAGGCATCATCAGTCCGATCGAAGTGAAATTTTAGATTTGCTTTATTTTCTATGTCCTCATCACCATTTCTTCAAAAAAATTGATTCTTTTTAGAAAAAAATTGTTAATCCTATGGAGGAATTTCCTAGTTTTGGTCGGAACTTGATAGCCGTTTTCTGGGGCATCATCAGTCCGATTAAAGTGAAATTTTATATTTGCTTTTTTTTCTATGTCCTTATCAACATTTCTTCAAAAAATCCAAAAAATCGATGTTTTTCGATTTTTTACTAAAATAATAAAAAGTAAAAAATCGAAGAACACACAAAACGTGACTAACCTTTCCAGTTGTCAAAAACAAACCACTAATCCAAAATGGCTGATAATGCTAACATATGATTAACATATGTGTACCTACATAAAAAAAATCGATAATCGAATGTACACAGCCCGCGAAAATTCAAAATTCACCTTTTCTTTTGAACATACCTCGTATGTACTCCTTTGTTATCATTGTTTCCGATTTACCAATTAATAAATGTCGTTAAAGGCACTTCTCCTTTTTGAGTATATGTCTCATCGCTGAGTACCATGACCCCCACTCCAAACTATGTCCTGCAGATATCGATATTCCGGACGCCTGTGATATTTGATAATGTCAATCACTGAATAGATAACACACTAGAATTGCCTTCCATGCAGAATTAAATTAAAACCGATGTCGCCACTGACTTATTACTTTTTGGTTTTAGAATATTTAGCACGCGCTGTGTCTCTCTTAGGGTCAGTTTTATGACCATCCATATGAAACGCTTGAAATCATTTTTAACTAATATTTGGTCTACCGCCCGATCTAGCCGTTTTATAAACGTTCGTCAGATTACCGCTCGTTTGACAGCTGTCAGTTGTTGCTCGATGAACGCTTATTTAAAACCGTGGACTATATTAATTAAAAAGACAATATATAATTTGCATTTGTGAAATGGATTCCTTATCGAGCAGTGAAAGTGACGACAAGCGAATGGCAATTATTCATGATAAAAAAACGGACGGAAAACGGTCCGTTAACAAAACGGACCATTACGTAAGAAATATAATAGTTCGCTTATAAAACTGGCACTTGCACTGCCTGACATCGTATATCGCGATTATGTTCGATCGACATGAAAATTTCATTACTTTTTATATATTTTTTTAAAGATAGACATAATGTTACCATGTTACGAATAACTTGACAATATTTTAAAATATCCTACTTTAATCACAACAAACTGAAGATGTTGCTTGTATCGTGATGGAGGACTTAGACAGAAGAATTGAACTCACGTCACCTGGGTGGGATTCAGACGCGAAGCCAACTTAACCACTGACCGGTCGAATAATGATCATGAAACGAAGTTCTGCATTTGAAATTTAAGCAAAAATGTTCACACTTTTCGATTACGAAACACGCCCATATCATATTTATTTTGTTCTTCTTTATACTATGGTATATATCGTGAAATAAAACGATCGCATAAACCGGCGGACTGATTCAATTATGCGATGAAACGCTTAGACATTTTTATTAATTGGTCCCTAGAAAATTGAGTCGATTAACCGGCAGACTCCATTAACTAATAAACGCATTTTTTCGCACACACTGTAATAATTGGTTATCGGATTGCAGTATTTTTTTATAGTAATTATTCCTAACTCATTGGTAAATTTTAAATTGAAACTCACTTTATGATGTTTTACGATAATGAAAGTGATTAAAAAGAGTTATAAAATATATTGATTAAATTAATAATTACGAAAAACTCAACTCTTTGCTTCATTAACATTCATACATCGCCTCGTGCCATACTCTGCTGGTATACCCACGTTTGACTCACTTGATTATCACCCAAACTCCTTTATCTACAATTTTTTTTATGTGAATATCGCACAAGAATATAATGTGAAACTGAAGAGAATAGCGAAGGGAAGAAGATGGGGTAGATGAAGGTTGGAAAATAGTTCAAGGGTTGTAGCGCCAATGATGTACTTTTGTATTTGTAGCATCCAATTACAAATACCAATATTGGTATATATAGCAGGGGGCCAGATTTGCGGATATCCGGAACGTGACCAACGTAGATTGAAGTTTCTGGCTTTATAATCCCTGCTAATTGGAACATCCCAAAAATGGAAAAAAAACTGTAGAGGATATGTTCAAACTTGACTTACAAATCCTGACTTCGAAAATAATTTGCAACATTTCATGGGATTGAAAAATTAAAAAAATAATCGCTTTTAAAATATTTTAGTGGAATTTTTTTTTATAATGAACATTTAACAAACAATTTCTTTTAAAATACGTATTTTAATTTTTTTTGGATTGACAAATAAATGCAGAAATTAAGTGGTATTTTTGTTCAAATTATAACGTAGTAGCAGAAGTACCCGGCATTGCCCGGGGTTATGAATAGTTTGGTGTAAAGTTTTGAGGTTATGATGTGTTACCCCTACCCCTACCCCTATCCCAACCCAGTAATTTTCCTTTTATTTTTAACGTCATAGTTTACAAATGCCAAATTTCTGCTTTAAGGGTGGGAAAGGGGGATGGGAGTGTTTTTTTTTGTATCGCACGTAGACAGTGACCTTCCTCTTGTTTTGAAGGTCAAGTGTGCAAAATTTCATCAATCTCGGAATAAAACTGTAGATTTGTATAAAAAAGCAAACAAACCCACGGATGCTCTTCTTTATACATATTGATTTAGATTTGAGGTTATTCTGAACCCCGAATGTGACAGGAAAACAGCATAATTTTAACTTTTGGACCTTAGTTTCAATTCTGAATGGTGGTCTTTCACGGGGGCGATAATGAGAGTATCTTCCACTTTGGAACGTGCACAAATATACTATATATCATTTTTTTAAATTAATCAATCGTGAAACAGAACAAATTAATTAAATTAAATTTACTTGCGCACGCCGGGATTTGTAGTCGAGAACCTTACTCCTCGACCATGGGGGCCATCTACTGGCTAGAGGAATAATACAAAGGAAGGTAAGAAGGCAGTTAAAAAATACATAATTGATGAATAATACAAAAGAAAGTAAGAAAAGATACAACAACAACACTGTCAAGTGACAGCTGGCTATTTTGCTCCGTCAAAAATCTTTTGTTTTTACTGTTTTTCTGTGCCTAATTAGTAGTGAAATCTGTTTTTACAGTATTATTCTACCTACTTGGTAGCATAAGCCAACTTCTCTTAAGCGAAACTGCCACAGTGTGACGGTTTTCAGTCGTTTTTGTGAATAACTTCTAGACTATCTCAAATTGTGTTTTGTGCTGTGACAGGACCTTACAGGAATTACACAGTGCCTTTCTTCATTCCGTTCTACTTTATTCATCAAAAAGAAGTGCGACGAAACAAATCCGTTTAAAATAACCAATTTCTCAAATAATTTATCATACATAACCTATAATTGACACAAACTAGCATCGTAAACAAAAAGTCCGCGCAGGCGCACTGTTAAGTGAAAGTGATAAGCTTTTTGCGGTGAACTGAATTTCAGGCGCAGAACTTGCCTACATAATTAACTACGCTTTGGTCAAAGCCATTTTGTGATAATCAGTTTGAGGATAACTAGGCGTAAATCGCCAAACTCCATTTCTCGAGTTTAAAAATTCTGTCTTTTATTTGACACTAGAGCATACTACTTATAGTTTCGCTCTCTATAAAATGGATTTGAAAGAGACCGCTGTCTTGTTTCCGACTGGGACTGACCGATTAAATGAGGCTCGTGCTCTTCAAGATAAAATAAAGAACCTGCTGTCTATCAATATCTTAAACAAAGAACAGCGGACATCCCTTGCGAAGTATGTAAGTGGCATTATGGATCACCTGGAGGCTACGGTGAAGGAATGTACTTCTCCATCGAAGCCAATGGAAACGGTTATCGCAGCTATAAAATCGCTCTCCACCAACGTCACCGAAATCAAAGCTAAACTGGACCACAATAACATAACTTATGCAAATGTCACAGCCAGGCCTAGAACTACGCAACAGAGTCATGCTGTAGTGATCAGCTCTGATGATCCGGGAAAAAATTCTGATTACTTGGACCAACTGATAAAAACGCATGTTGATGTTAAATCTCTTGGTATTGGTGTTGCGGGTATGCGAAAAACTAACAGCGACAAATTAATCTTTAAAATGGCCTCACTACAAGACAAAAACAACTTCAAAGCGGAACTTAGCAAAGGACTCCAGGGACAAATAACAGTGACTGATGGTAAGCAACTCGAACCGCTACTAATTATAAAAGGGCTGATTAAAGGTGCTTCTGATGAAGACCTATTGAAGTCTCTAGAATCCCAAAATAAAGGATGTGAACTAGACTTCAAACAAAAACTCAGAATTAAATATAAAAAAAATCATAGGAACAAACTACTGTGCAACGTTGTCCTTGAAGCGTCACCAAAAAATTGGAAATCCTTGATAAATGCTGGACGAGTAAACGTAGGATATCAACGTCTTGTAGTAGAAGATCAATCACCGGTGATGCAATGCTACCAATGCCTGGGTTTTGGTCACACCCAACGTTTTTGTACAGAGAAGATAACTTGCTTTCACTGTGGAGAAAGTCATAAATATGACACATGTCCCAACAAGGCGAAAGAACCAACGTGCTCAAATTGCACCGGAGTTTCAAGAACCCACCGGGCAACAAATCCAGATTGCCCACTTTGGAAGCTGATGGATGAGCGCTTCAGAGAAAGGATAGACTACGTGGGACACTGCTAAAGGCAACTTCAAGGAAAAAAAATGTTTCAATATACAAGAATACATCACTAAAAGCTCCTGTATGCGTATTATGTACATGAATGCTAGAAGCATTAGAAACAAAATTGACGAAATTGAAGAAACTCTAAAAAACATTTCAGAAACAGTTCATATTCTCGTAATCACGGAAACCTGGCTACGTAAAGGAGAGGAAACTTTTTTCAATATTGCCGACTACTCTGGAAATTTTGCTTCCCGTGAGATGGACAGAGGAGGAGGAGTCGCCATTTACATGCATAATACACTCGACAATAAAAAAATCGAAGAATGCGGCAGTGAAAATACCTTTCTAGGAATTAGGATTACGGCAAAAAATATTAAACCTCTAAATCTGTATGTTTTTTACTGTAAGCCGAACTCAAATATAACAGACTTCTTTGACTCTTTAGAAATAATATTAAATAAAAACAAACAAGACACATTACTTATTGGAGATTTCAATATCGATATTTCAAAAGACACTGATATTGCACGGAAATATATTCACACCTTGAAATCATATAACTTTTATGTATGTAACACAATATTTCCCACAAGAGTAACTAACAACACCAGTTCGCTAATAGACCACATAATTACAAATAGGACAAATAGTTCCGGAAAAATCTCAAATATTGATGATCCCCTTAGTGACCATAATATACTTATATTGGATTATGAAAATTCCCTAAAAAACCTCCCCAATAACAGATCCACAAGAAACCTATCAAATGCTTACAAAATAAATTATCAAAAATTAAATAACACACTTAAAACTTGTAAATTTACCCATTCGTCTGACGATGTAAACAAAAATTATAATAACTTCGCTGACTATCTCCAAAATGTTATGAATTCGTGTAAAACAAAACTAAAAACTAATATAGGAGACAAAAGACCTAACAATACTCCATGGTTTGATGCAGAACTTGATAGGCTGATTAAAAAACGAAATAGCATATTTAAACTTTGGAAACGAAATCAAGGAAGTATTCCTTTGACAACAGAAAAAAATAAAGCTCGTAATACTGTCACCAACTATAGAAGATATATTAAAACTAAGTATTATACGAATTTGCTTAATGAAAACATGAATAAGCCACAACGAACATGGAAAACAATTAACTCCATTATATCAAATAGCTCCCGAAACCCAACAATAGCTTGTAAATTGCTAGTCATAAATGACGAAGAAGTAAAAGAACCAAAGGAGATTGCAACCGCTTTCAACACATATTTTCTCTCAGTTGGGGAGAGTCTCGCATCAGTCATAAAAACTTCAAAAACTGATTTAAATACCATCTACACGGCACCTCAAGCAAAACAATCTTTTAACATGATCAGGACAAATAAAACAGAAATCTTACGGATCATATCCAACCTCAAATCTAAAGCGGCAGCTGGTTCCGATGGTATAACCTCTCTCCTTCTCAAAAACTGCAAGGAGGAACTGGTGGATGACCTCGTATTCTTAATAAATCTCTCTCTGTCAAAAGGTATCTTTCCAGACAAACTAAAAGTTGCAAAAATTATTCCTATACATAAAGACGAATGTAAAAAAATGTCCAAAATTATCGTCCAATCTCTATACTTCCAGCTATCTTCAAAATTTTTGAATGTGTCATCAAAGAAAGACTATTGAAATATCTCGAACAAAACAAAATTCTCACCTCAAAACAATACGGTTTCAGACGACGATCTAACACTAAATGTGCAGCTTTCGATTTCATATCAAATCTGCAGAAACATATTGACCATGGAGATTTTACAGCGGCAATATTTATTGATCTAAAGAAGGCGTTTGACACGGTGGACCATAACGTATTGATCGAAAAACTGAAACATTTGGGTATTGTTGGTACTCCTCTGGAACTTTTCAGATCTTACCTATCAAATCGCTTTTCGGCAGTAGAACTGGGTGGAGAAATGAGTGAATTGGGTGAAATAACATGTGGAGTGCCACAGGGATCAATTCTTGGACCGTTGCTATTTCTAATATATGTTAATGACATAACAAAGTGGGGCATTAAAGGAACTCTTCAACTTTATGCGGACGATACTGTAATTTTTTATAACAAAAAAAACCTAGCGGAACTCGAAATGGAAATGAATGCCGATGTTTCCCATCTCACAACCTGGTTGAGAATAAATAAACTGACCCTTAACGTAAAAAAAACGCATTATTTACTATTCGGCAACAAGAAAAATTCCAGCCTCGATATCAAAATTGGTGACAACTGCCTCGAAAAGAAAACGACAACAAAATATTTGGGCCTTATAGTAGATTCTCAACTCTCGTGGGACCTCCACATAAATCATGTAAAGGAGAAAATTACCCCCATAACTGGTGTGCTATATAGACTTCAAGGATTACTACCCATTCCGTTACTAACTGCAGTATATTACGCCATGGTACATTCACACATTTCCTATCTCTGCTGTATCTGGGGCTTTGCCTCGAAGAAATTGATTGCTGATCTGCAGGTGGTTCAAAACCGAGCCCTCAGAAATGTTTTTGGACTTCCATGGGACACTCATGTCAGGGACATCTACTCAGTTTCCGGTATCCTTCCAATCACGATCCTTCCTAAGTATGAAATCACCAGCACCATCCTACAAATTACTCAACAATCAACTCACACTAACGTCAAGCCACTTTACAATCAAGACATCCACAACCACAATACTCGAAATAACAATAAAATCCGCATTCCTCAAACACACACTACAAAATATGGAATAAAATCTTTAAACTACATTGCCTACACACTTTATAATTCGCTTCCAGATATGTACAAAACCATCCAGAAAAATAAAAAATCCCAAAATGATGGTATAAAGGAATACTTTTTAAGGATTTTTAAAAATGAAAATCAGTAAATCCATATTTGTATATTTTGTTGTTCCCTTATATGTTTTCT
Source organism: Halesus radiatus (assembly GCA_022606495.2). Taxonomy (NCBI): domain Eukaryota; kingdom Metazoa; phylum Arthropoda; class Insecta; order Trichoptera; family Limnephilidae; genus Halesus; species Halesus radiatus. The sequence continues at coordinate 5,932 of JAHDVE020004429.1, read as the reverse complement.
CTTGTGTGTTGTTCTATTTAACTTGGCCTTATAAAATTATTTCTGTCTGTATGTGAAACTTCTATTTTTGATATTTTGCTGTCAATGTAAAATTGTATGTACTATCTCCTACTTATGTATTGTAAATTCCTCCCGTCCTAAAATGAGTTTTGAAACTCATCGGGATTGCTTTAGCAAGAAATAAATATATAATAAAAAAAAACAGTTAAAAGAATTCAGAAATGCAGCAAACAAGACCCCGCATTTCCACAGTTGTGAAATCCACGGATTCCTAGATATATAGGATTATTCGATCTGCCGATACTACGGAGAACCGGTTAAATTAGTCTGTCAGAATTCAAAGTCCACTCAGTCAGATTATCTGACATTTTAGTCAGGAACATGAAAGGATCAACGAGGTAATCTGAACAAAAAAACATCTGGAAATTCAACGAATTCCAACGCGAAAATTGTTCACACAAAATGTTGTTTTTTTGTTGTTGTTAGAGTCACAAATTTTCAAGGAAAATTCCTCGGGTATGGAATAGTCCATATTTTCCCATTCGGGATCGAAACGTTGCTTTAGCCGTATTTGACAGCCTTCCTCTTACTCAGCCTCACAACATAACCCAAAGGGGGATACCATAGTTCCACTGACAGTGGAGAGCAGTTGGGGCTTTTGTCCTATATTCATATTTTTTTTTATTTTTTTTATTTAATATAATAATTTTTTTTACAGAGAGTATATAAAAATAAGACATGATTCATATAGTGTAACAAAAATATATTATAGCTATTCCTCACCATAAAGAAACAAGGTTCTTGTGTTTGGTGAGTGATTATCGCTTAATTAATCAAATCATAACTTAAAATATTGTTGTACAATAGCAGGAAAATATGAATTTGTCGTGTAAATTTTGTAATTTATCACTAGTAATAGTATTAAAGAAAATGAAAAGAAAGTAGAAGAAAAGAAGAGAAGATAATAATAAAAGACAAAAAAAATCTAATAATAATAAATTTTTTTTTTTTTTAAATTGTTACAGTAGTTTGAGGTAATTTTTTAATCTATGTTGAAATTCATGGATATTTTCTATAATTTTAAGATCAGTTGGCAGATTGTTAAAAAAAGTTATTCCTAGATATAGGTATGTGTTTTGCGTATGCTTAGTATTGAATGGCGGGATTTTAATGTTTTGTTGATACCTTGCGGATATATTGAATTGTAATTTATTTAACGTTTTTTCTTTAAAGATTTGAATAATTGCATATTTTTTATAAATTTTATCTACTGTAGGTACATTGAATATTGTAAAAAGCTTTTCAGTGGAAAATGATGATGGTTTTTTTAAAATTACCTTTATTATCAATCTTTGAATTATTTTAAGTGGACTTAAAATATTATCATATGTTCCCCCCCAGCCAATAATTCCATATTGTAAAATAGACTGAACAATTGCATAGTACACTCTTTTTAGGTTTTCTAGTCTAAGAATATTTCTTAGTCTTATAAATATATATACATTTTCTAATTCGTTTAACAAGTTCACAAATATGTGTTTTCCATTTAAAATGCTGGTCTATATATACACCAAGGTATTTAATTTTGGAAGTTGGACTAAGTATTGAACATGCTTGATTACAATTGATTCTGTTGCAGTTACTTTGGTGTATTATAATTTTTATTTCTGGTTTTGATTTAAATTTATTGATAGAGAAAGGAATAAATTTTGTTTTTCCAGTGTTAAGGGAGAGTAGATTATTATCGAACCAATTTTTTAATATATTAATATCAGTATTTGCTAGCTTGTTAATAGAATTCCAGTCAGTACCTTCAATTATTATGACAGTGTCGTCAGCATAAGATATTATTTTTCCGTTTAGCTTTTGCATGAATATGTCATTTACATAGATGATAAAAAGTAGAGGTCCCAGTACTGTACCTTGAGGTATGCCAAAATTACTTGTTTTTTTATGACTAAGTACCTCGTTTATTTTTACCACTTGAGGACGTTTGAAAAGATAGCTTTTTATCCATTCCAGAGCTGTACTATTTATTCCAATGTTGCTTAATTTAATTATAAGTTTGTCATGAGATATGCTATCAAACGCTTTTTTCAGATCTATAAAAATTCCAAGGCATTTTAGTGATTTATCTAATGAAGTGTGAATAAGGCTAGTTAATTTTGAAATTGCATCCTGTGTGCTTCTATTTTCCATAAAGCCGAATTGATTTTCGTGAATTATGCTATTACATTTTATAAACTGGTTAAGTCTTTTTTTTACAAGTTTTTCAAAAATTTTTGCAATATTTGAGATTACTGAAATGGGACGGTAATTATTAACATCTTCAGGATTACCAGACTTAAATATTGGAGTTATGGTAGTTTGTTTGTAATTACATGGAAATACTCCGCATTGGAAACTTGTGTTGATTATATGCATTAACGGTTTAGAAATTTTGTTTTTAATATTTTTTAAAATGTTAATTGTAATTCTATCAAAACCTGGGGCAGAGCCTCCTTTCATGCCGTTTATAATAGTTACTATTTCGTCCTCTGTGGTGAGTTGAAATGTTGACATTTTATTTTTAACATCAACATTACAGTCTGGAATTGTTATATTTGGATCTTTGTGTATGAGATTCGCAAGATTTTCTCCTATATTTGAAAAGAATTCGTTAAATATATTTGCAGCTTTTAAAGGGTTCTCTTTGCAACATGTTTTCGAATTATCATGAATAATAGTGCTGATTTCATTGTTTTTATACTTTTTTTTGTCCATTATCTCATTTATAATCGTCCATACTCCTTTGTCATTTTCAACCTGTATCAACTTCTGTTTGTAATAGCTTTCTTTTGTATGTTTTATGATATATGAGAGTTTATTTTTATATGCTTTAAAATGTTTCTGTAAATGTTCATTATTTGGTTGTTGATTAGTTAATCTATAAAGAGCTTGCTTATGACGTACGGATACTATTAAACCGTGAGTTATCCATGGTTTTATAGGTTTGAAGTTAGGTAGTTTGGATTTGGATATGACATTATTTGTTGAGTCATTTATGAATTTAGATAATTTTTCTTCAAACATTTTACAACAAACATTGACATCATTACATTGATATAAATCAAGCCAATTTTCTACTTCTAATTTACATTTTAACGTATCCATGTTAAGTACTTTTTTTGAAACATTTTCTTGTTTAAATGGTGGAAAAGTTGGATTACAGAATTTATAATTGAATATACATGAATAATGATCAGTGATAGTTGTATGAATGACAGCGGATATAATATTTTGGATATCAGAAATATTTGTAAATATATGATCTAAACATGAAGGTCGTTGACCTCGAACGTTTCTAGTATATGAATTTATGCACGGTAAATAATTAAGTTCCGCTAACATGTTTAGATAATTATCTTTATCCTTACTAGAGTATTCTTTTGCAATATTTAAGTTCATATCTCCAACAATAATATTATTTTTATTTCTAAAATTTAATAATATATTTTTTAATTCATTTATAAATTGTGATATTACTGATGCATGAGTGCGATAAACGGCAATAATATTATAATATTTATTTTGGTCTTTAAACTCAATATTTAATAGGTTTACATTATGAAAATTGTGTATTTCTTTAATGTTGAGTACATTATAGCGGTTAGATATGAATATTGCAATACCACTGTTTTTGTTTAACTTTATTGTTGTTGTATAGAAAGTGAATCCCGGGATATTATAATTCAGTTCGCCGGCGGAATGTGTTTCTGTTAACACTATAACGTCGGAAAATAATTTAATGTTTTTAAAGATATTATTAATTCATCTAAGTTCTTTTCGATACTTCTTATATTAGTATGAAATAAGGTAAATCCTTTATCAGAGCAAATTAGATTTAAATCTCTTATGGAGTGGTATAATCTTTCTTCTATAAATGTTTTTTTATCTAAAGCATTACATATAAAATCAGTCATTTTGAAGTTAGTATGAGGAGATATAATTTACCATATTTATTCGTAGTCGATGCGCTCTCTAGCAATTTGAAGCATTTTTTGCCGGTAAAGACATTTTATACTGTCAACCCGGTGTTCGGTGGAATAGTTCAATTTAAATCTTTTATTTTGCACACAGCAATTGTTGCAAATTGGGTTTATTTCTCTGTTTTCGCATTTCGAGAGTATATGTTCCTTAGTACAATGGGGACAAATGGGTGGCTGCGTCCTGTCGAGACATCTTTGGGCTGTATGGCCGAACTTAAGGCAGTGATAGCATTGTGTGAGTGGGTTACAATCTTCGACGAACGAACGACGAATTTTATATTTATTTTTTTTGTCTAATAATATTCTTCTTAATTGTCTAATAATATTCTTCTTAATTTTCCGGTTGTTTGTATAATGTAGTTTGTGGTATCGTTTTCTCTACCTTCATTATATTTGTTTTTTAACTCTTTAATGAGTTTAATATTATTTTTGTCTTCTTGATTTAATTCTTGATTTTGTTGTATAATTCCATGTATAATATCCTCTTCAGTCAATTGGCATTGAAGCCTTTTTAACATCAAGAACGGTTTCTTTTTTTTTAATTCTTCAGCCGAAATCTCCTTTCCAGTTATCTTATTTATTTCGTTGGTTAATATTTCTGCATCTTCTTTTTTTGGCATGAAATTATCATTTTTTTATCGCCAATCTTTTTAACTCCGTTGACTCCGACTTTAATTTTAGTTAAATCAATATTTTTTTTGAACTTTTGTTTTTATGCTCTCGGCGTTTAAGGTGTTAGATGTTAATAAAATTGAGTATTTCGGTTCAATGTTGTATTTCGTGTCCGCTGGTTTCTTGTTGTCACAGACTTGGGCGTATGTTTTTTGGTTGGTTATTAGAATTTCTTCGAGTTTCTTGGTGTATCGTTGGTCATTAATAATCATCGTCTCTTGTAAATTTATGATTTTTTTTTGTAGACAGATACGCTCATTTTGAAATATTTCTTCCAGGGATATTAAACTTTGCTCCAGCGATGTTTTTATCTTGGAATCTTTTACGGAAGTAATTTTATTTATTAATTCTTTAATGTTTTTAATGATTTCTTGCGTTTCCATATTGTTTATGTAGATCGCCCGGTGGGCGAGATATTGTTTGTGCACTATAAATTTTTGATCACAATTATCACCAATATACACGACTGTACTCCTTCGATGCCGGAGCGTTAATGAGATATATATATATATATAAGATGTTTAAATAACAGCATTTTTTCAGAGTTTATATTCATAAAGATACAGGTGTCCAAATTATTCACCGTAATAATAAAGGCAAAAAATTAGATAATTTAGATACGCTGCAAATTATAAAATCCCTTAATATGAATTCTGAATAGCCAATTAAATTTATCGAATAGTTCTCTTCTATATATTTTTCCAGTGAATCGCTCTGTTCTTCCAAAAAAACCCCTAATTACCCCTTCCCCTTTGATCGGGTCCCACTCGAACACCTAAATATTTGTCAATGTCTGTCATTATTTTCTTTCTTAGTTGAGTCTTAATATAGTCCTGACGAAGGAGGGGTACTTCCGAAACCAGCAGATCATTATATTAAATTTAATTGGTACTAAAGAAATTACATATTACGACTAAATTTCATTTATAGAGACATCTACCCACCAATATACAACATAGTGGTTAGAACCCTGTGAAAGCAAGGTCGCCTCGTGTGTATTTTCTATTCAATCCGAGGATGAATAGATATTCTCCCATACAAAATTAATTACTAATGTGACTATTTACACGTACTAGTGAAGTAGATTAATTGCCAAAATCATGTATTTATTGATAGAAATATACAGAATAACATACGCAAAGGAAAATGATAAATATATTTTGTCAACGTTTCAATAGAAATTGTGCAAACTGTGAAAATTCAAAATCCATTCAAATATATTAATAATATTC
>JAHDVE020004428.1:0-29900 GCA_022606495.2 Halesus radiatus | reverse complement strand
TTTTAAAAAGATTTCATCAAATGTATTTATCTAATGCACTTATGAGTTTTTTTTATGAAGGTACATTTTTAAACCGTATTAATATTCTGATGAGTGCAATTCATTTCTAGTTATAAGAAATACTTATACATAAGGTGGGCCTCACAGTAAAATGATTATTTTTTTGTCTATATTATGATATTTTTAAATTTATAAATATTATGTTTATTTTGCATTAGATTTATATTTATTACTTTATTCAATTTATACCATTATTAATAAATTACTTTATATTATGAAAAGTTCATAATTTATGGAAATCGTACATTAGTGCATCCATGTTGTTTGGTTAATTCTTGCCAACTTGTTGAAAATTAACCCTTAATGAATATTAGGAAGCTTTAAGTGTTTTGATATTACATATTAACATTGTTACCTTCGATATTTACTAACAAATTTTTCATGAACAATAATCTTTCTACTTCCCTCCAATTATTATTATCTTATTATTATATTATAAATGTTATGTGTGTGTTTGTGTACGCTTAAATTATGTTTACATATTTTCTTTAATTCTGGTCTTATGCATTGACTGCCTTCAAAAGTGTTGTAATATAATATTTAATGATACAAAAAGCAATAAAATACTTTAAACTAGTTAGAGCTGAGAGGATTGTGATTATTTTGTCTTGTGAGATCGAAGTTTCGCATAGTATCTAAAAAAGGAGAATATCTTTAATAATTTCTAATACATAGTAGCCCTGGGTCGATCGATCAATTTACATGACCCTGATCGATCACGACCAACTGGTGAAGTGATTGAGTCAAAAAGATTCGATCGATTGATCGATGCGCTGGGTGCAGTGTTGACGTAGACCAGAGATGTGTAAATTCATTTAAAAAAGTAACTAGAAAAAGAAACGGTTCGATATCAGTCTTCGGTAACTGAAACCACAATGACAGCCTATTTCAGTTATCAACCATCTCTAATTTTTTGTCAATCACAAGGATCGGGATCGAGACACCCTGTCTCGAGTACAAAATTGTATACCTATGTCTACGGTCTATACGCGAGTAGCAAGTAGCTTGCAGGTCCCAGCTCAACAGGCATTACAGATCTCTGGTTACCGCTCGCCACGCCGATCACGCATGCTGAGCTAATAGCTAATCGATTAAATTATTGAATCTTTTTTGAACAAGTGACTCGATCATTCGTTCATGGTTCGTGATCAGATCAACGTGATTGAATCAATCACGATCGACCCGGGACTAATACATATATATAAAATTTTACATTTTTAATTGGCAGTCAATATTGATTACGATAATATCTCTGTTTGCAGATGCATTTCCAGTCCTGTGCAAGCTAGTCCTTTGTTATATAATAATAAAAATTGTTAAAAAAATTAGTACATAACACTTCTTTTGTGTCACAAAATTTTAAAATAAAAATTATTTATTAACCTGTTATTACTCCCATTTTAAAAATTCCAACATTGTTACAGTTGGATATGAAGATTATACCTTTTCACTCCAACCTTGAGATTTTTTTACATTAACTCCATTATTATTACTAATTTATTAACATTTTCTTAATTATGTATTGTGATTTCCCTGTTTTTTTTTTTACCACAATACCAGAAACATGTTTTGATTGTGATCATTTCTCATATTATTTTATATTATTATACATATTTATGTTATTTTTACAATAAATGGAATGTTGTTTATAAATAATCTGTTTTTGTTTATTTTATTCTTTCACTATGATAATATACTAATAAAAATCAGGAGTGGTTGGTGAGCTTCTGAGCTGGACAAGCAACTATGACAATGTAGAGGTATTAATTAAAAATGCGACAGTGCAACCCAGATATATTTTAAGTGTAAAAGTTTTTTTCACTGACCGTAGGCAAGCAGTCAGCGGTGGGGACCGACATTTATGTGTATTGAAATATCACTAACTGGAAAATATATAATATTTCTCAAACAAGAATGTTCATAGACAAGTCATTCACCTAATCAGATGTCTAAACACAAAATAAATTAAAATCTCTATAGGTATATACCAATTTATTTAGTATAATAAAAATAACTCAATTTACTTGCAAGATTATCATTGAAGGCGCGCGATTCCCGCCTAAAACTAATGTAACTTTCTTGAACGAATAATTCGTCACAGTGGGTTTTGAAAGTTTGTTCCTGAGCTTGATGAAATCCACGTACAAATGCACATCTGCAGTTTCATGTTCATGAAATGCCCAGGATTGAAAAATAAATGCAATGAATGTACCCAACGTCGGAATATACCCAAGTGCACATTAAGTTCTGCGCACTGTCGATTCATGACATTCACATTTTAAGCTCCAAGACATAGCATGAAGCGGTTGGCTGTCGCATTTGGCATCTTATCAAAATTCGAGCTTAAAAATGCAGCAAAACAAAAAATACGCTCAATGGTAATAATCATTTTTGGACAAGTTACCTAATTATTTTAATGTCTAAAGAATTAATTTATTTTGATGAAAACTGTTTTTTTTTGAGACTGCCCCCCATTGACCCCAAATGACCAACCGTCACTGCAAGCAGTGCTTTCTATTTTCAATACATGGTTACATGGACTGACCACTTGTGATACAAATTCAGTTTTTATGGAAAAGTATATTTTTTATTGAATAAAAAACTCATTTTTACGCGTTTATTCTGATATGGTTTTCAAAATTAGAGAGAATTTATTCATGAAGATTGAAGAAGTCTAGTTAATTCTTGTTAAGGTTCCTATTCACAGGTTTACAACAAAATCATATAGTAAGTACCCTTTCCTGGCCACACACAAAATAAACGGAAAATTGGGAAATAAATATTATTCATATGACAATCCCAAATAATATTGCCAAGATTTCAGAATTTCCCTATAAACAGGGATATAATTAAAATAATTGTCTAGAAATCGAGATTTGTCGACGCCAGACACGTAGCGTTAGACGATATGACGGCCTCTGTGGTTGAGTGGTTACGATCATTGGCTACGAATCTGGATGCCACGGGTTCAAATCCCGGCGTGCGCAAATATATTCTACTGATTAATTTGTGTAATTTTCAAAATTTATTCATTTAAATAATATGTAGTACATTTGCGATGTGTTCCAGAGTGGTAGATACTGTCAGTATTGCACTGGTGAAAGATCATTATTCAGAATCGAAACGTTGCTTGAAATGGCTTTAGCCTTGTTAGGTGACCAAATCTGAATAGCCCCACCTTCTTCTTCCCCACCTGCTTCCGCTCCTTCAGTCTCACAACATACATTACTTCATTTTAGGGATGCCATAGTTTCACTGAGTCCAGACGGTTAGGAACAGCTGGGACTCTTGTGTGTTACTCACTCTTTTTTTTAAGTGTTTACTATTGAAAGAGTTTTGTTTTCATATTTACATTTTAACAATTCCAACCTCAATTGCAGTTCATTTTCATACTGCACGGAAAAAGCATTATTTCTGTATTCCAGGACTGATTTCTTTTTCCAAATATTTTTCCCTGGAACCTGGATCAGATTGCACTGGTATTACCAACATTAATCAATCATGAGAGTGGTACTGGTATATCTATGGCTTTGTCTATGCTTCCGCCAGTCTGACAGCTTACAGTTTGTTAATGTTTTGTGTTGGAAACGAGCTTTTTTTTATAATTCGCGTAATGTGCGTTGCGTAAAACGTAACTTAATATACCAAGGTTACATTTACACATGTCCGTCATTCTTATCTACATTATTTTTGCTATCGACGTGTAACACGGTGAACCTATAGTATACATTATCAATCGGGAAAAAGGCTTTTGTATTATTACCGGTGTCGAATGACAGAATTCAAATATTTTAAAAATCAGCGCAATTATTTCGGCGGGTTGCGCGATGTTAAATAGGTTAATTATAATTTTTTGATCTATGCAGTAACGATAACCTATTAGTTTCGGTGTAAGGTGTGATGTTTTATTCAAGATAGTGCCAGTGAAAATGTGTTTTGGTGAAAATGATTGAAAGTGTATCACGACGAGCGTTCGGTGCGTCCAGCGGCACTTATAATGTCCGTGCTTCCGAGCTGACCAGGGATAAAAAGGTCAACACTATCGCAGCTTCTGTGGCTTTCCTGGACGATTCACAGCATTGCTTCCAGGTTGATGTAAGTACCAAAATTAAACCTACCCTTACAAAGAATCCTTGAATAATTTGAACCTCTTATTACTTAAACTTCAAAAGAAAATCACTGCTAAATGATTATTTGTAAAGATTTCAATCAAATTAATTTTGCAGTGTTTAATGACATTGATTTCTCACATATTGCACAGAGTTTCCAACATGTCAAATAACCTGATTAATTTATGATCTATTGTTATTTTTTACGATTACTTAAAAAAATAATGTTATATCCCATTCTTATGTTTCAAATTGAATATAATATTATTTATAACATTACAATCCATAAAAATAAGCCCATAATTTTTTTTCTGCTTCGAATGTTCGATAGATTTAATAATTTTATTGTTATTGTATCATGAAGCTACTTTTGAATAATAACAATGTACTTTTGTGAGTCATGATATCTGAAAGTATTGCTACATTTAATTTAATTTTACTAATAGTATTTTTGCAGAAGAAGTTAAAATAACAATGTTTTATTACACAGTTCTGGTCTCCTTTAAACGATTCTTACTGAAATAAAATTCTCATTAAAATACATTCAGAATATTTGTGCAAATTTCATATCGATCAATAAATTGTTGTATTAATAGGTCAACAATATTATATGGATTGTCTTAATGCACATTCTCTCTTTAAATACCAGTTGACTAAATTCCATTATAACATATACCAATGAGCTCATGTAATTTATACCATTCTTTCATTAATATAACTAACATATTATCTTTTTTATGTATAATATTAATTTCTTATCACTTGGCTTCGCCCTAGTTTCAACACTCTTATTTCTCATTGGCGGGCTTTACACGTTGTGCGCTTCTGAGCGAGCATGCCGAGCGGCGCTCCAGGCCCTGGGCCGAAAAGTCCCACTTTAGCGGACTTTATTTTTCTGCTACGAAGCGTACGTGTGAGAAAACGTATTGAATAGTTGAAAAATTTTAAACAAACAGCTTATTTTTTGACAGTTAAATTAATATTTCGATGCTTCATTGCTTGAAAATGATGTTGCGAGCTGAAAATAGTGGCCTCACCTAAAGATTTCAGGCAGATCATGCTGGACAAATTTAATGACACCAGAGCGCACCACAGAGTTGTTATACAAATACAAAATACTATAAAAAATAAAGCACCGAGTTTTTGTATGACTATATCGACATGCTTACGATTGATTGTGCATGTTCCTCTTTAACTAACCCAACCCAACAGTATTCCTCTTTATTGCCCCATTTGGCTGATCACAAACATCCAGTTTTTGCATGGCTTTATCGACATGCTCACAATTGGTTGTGCACGCCCCTCTTTAACTAACCTAACCCAACAGTATTCCTCTTTATTGCCCCAATTGGCTGATCCCTGCATATTCTCCACCTGTTATAGGTTGGGTTAGGCTAAGGGGGTCTGTCCATAAAACATCCAGTTTTATTTTGCACATAAGTTTCGATTGTATTTTGCATCTGTACCTACAACAGTCAAGTACCTTTTATATTTTAAGCACCCTGGAGATGGTCAATATAAATTGACAATGAAGCTTCAATCAAAATTCGAGTCATTCGTTGTCAATGAGAAGTATCATGTGGAAATCGCTTCAATTGCCTCTGTAAACTATCAATTAGTATCATTGACAATTAAGAGGAACGGCTGCGCGGCCTGTTTCATACAAAACTTAATTTTGGATTTGAGGCCAAAATACCCACCCAAACCGAATGATCTTTTTTTAAAATTAAAGGTATAGTAAATATCTAGTACGGATTAGAAGTATTTTATTTTTTTATGTGTTAAATTATGAAATATAGGCCATTAAAGAAATCAATTTTTCATGATTTTAGAGGCAACTTCGGAAATTATTTGCGGGTTTACGGTAGTTTTGTTTAATTTGTCATATTCTTGACATACATTACATCTTTAAAAAAACATTTTTTCTGGTCGATGTTTTAAATTATGTACGGCATATTTGTGTTTCAACGTAAATTAGTCATTTTAAATTTAAGTCCATCATAATGCTGATTTTAACACTTTTTAATTTTATATTTCATTATATTTTCATAGTAGAAGGGGTAATTTTTAAAAAAAAATTTTTATCACCATTAAACCCCCAAATAATTGCCAAAGTTGTCCCTAAAATCGTGAGAAAATCATTTCTTTAATGGCCTATATTTCATAATTTAAAACAAAAATAAATAAAAATACTTCTAACCCGTACTAGATATTTGCTATACCTTTTGATTTAAAAAAAAAATCATTCGGTTTGGGTGAGAATTTTGGCCTAAAATCCTAAATTCAGTTTTGTATGAAACAGGCCGCGCAGCCGTTCCCCTTAAATTGTTCGATTACCAGTTTGATGTCATCTATAAAATACTTTTTTGTTCCAGAAAAAGGCCAAGGGAAGCGAACTCTTAGAGCAAGTGTACCAATACTTGGAGTTGGTGGAGAAAGAGTTCTTTGGACTTCAGTTCACTGAAAATGGTACAACTCCGGCCCCTAGCAATGCACCAATCACCGTGAGTACCCAATTCATTGACTTCAATTAATAATGTTGTTATTCTACTGGTAGCCCCTGGCACGGGGGCTTGGTTCATTATTGGAGCCAGTCGTAAGATACATGAGGGTGGTAATATATAATTTGTAATGGGAGAGTACAAATTCAGTATTTCTATACATGATATGGTCACCTTCACGTTATGGAGTTATCAAACTTATCGAATCTGTGAAGCTTAAATTATTATTACGAGTTACACGAATCAACCCAAGGTAAATTTCCAAAAAAAGTAAATGGAAACATTTCCACTGTGTAAAATATCAATTATTAATAAAATAAACCACCAACGACTTGCCATAACTTGTTAGAAAATTAAAACAAAAAAAACGATTTTGTTTTCTCTCCTGAAATGTTGACATTTTGCAGATTCGCAACTTTATCACGGAGGTGACAATATGTTATGATCAGCATTTACTTAACAGATACATATATATACCTATCGTCTACTGTTGTTTAGCAAATTATAATTATCATGAAGGAAACTTATCAACGCATTAGCATCTCATGCAAATACGCTTCCGACCGCGCTCCTTCATCTTCAAAGCTTCCGCCTATACGCCGCATCTTATGACAATTTGGGTGAAAAAAGTCACCACACTTCTGCTGGCAGGCCTATGCGTTTATCGACTTACCTCCGCGCGGAAGTGAATGTGTATAGGGATTTCGTAGAGATTGATGCAATTATTGAAATCAATCTACACTTTACTGCAAAACATGTACAATGTCTTAAGTAAGAAACGCAGCGCCGCACTGAACGCACTACTATGTCAAAGGCAGGAACTAAGTATGCAAAACCACGCACACATCATATTCGAATGTTGTCTTCATTTGACACAAAAATGTACATGTGTGTGCGATGCTCATTCAAGGGACGACTCGTTTATGTTAGTGTCTGAAAGCCCGTGCCTTTCGATAGAAATGTATAGCCAGCAAATGAAGCAAATAGTATCATCTGTTGGTACCTCCATTAATTATTAACGAAATAATGATCATATATTATTTTATGTTTACTTTCTTTCATGCAATTGTTAAGTCGAAAAAATATGAACATTTTATATGCCCAGTAATTGACTTGTAATATGCATAAATGAAGCGGTGATTTAGATATTTGATGTGGCTTGTGTAATCCCAACCAACATCGGCTAAAGCCAGCAGCTAAGTCAACGAAAACTTACCACGCTTGTGGTAAATTTTCTTTATATCAATTAATTTGCTGTTTTTCCTAGTGCCTACCCTGATTAAATACTCTGTGCCTGCCACTGGTTGCATGGTTTAAAAGTTTTGCTACAGTTTTGACCATATATACATCATAAGATTTTTTTATTTATTTTTTATTAGTTTCCATATAATTATGACATTTTAAGGTAAGGTATAAATATTCAAAATGCATGTATATTATAGAATTTTTTTCATAGTCCTCCTCACTAGGAGATCCTGTGCTGATGTGGGCCAGGTTTTGCATAAAGGGGTTTCAGCGACTTCTATATTTCAACTTCAAGGTTAGGGTAGGGTCTTTCCAGTAATTTCTATGACTTTTTTTTGAGAATAGTAGTCACTTCTTGTTGTGGTATTTCCTTAAGCCAAGTTTTGATGAACTTAATGCAATTATTGATTGAATTACTTTTTTTGATATTAAGTGGGAGTTTGTTAATATAATTTTACATCAAAAAATTCAGAGCTTCTCTGTCCAAAAGTAGTATTGCATTTAGGTATATTTATCTTGTCTAGTTGCTTTGTTCTGGTATTATGATCATGAAGAGTCGTAGCCATTTTCTCATTTTTAAGATGATTAACTAGAATATTTTTGGCAAAGATTTTTTGGATACTTGGAACGTTGAAATGTTTAAAAATTTCCATCGTTGACGTCTTATGGGGACCTTTAAAATGGTCTTTATGATGCATTTCTGGGTTGTATTTAATGGTTTCATGTAATTTGATGCAGCTGAGCCCCATCTCAAAATTCCATATTCCAAATGAGAATGACATAAAGCATAATATACTCTATTTAGATCCTCTATTGACAAGATATTTCGTAATTTTTTGAAGAAATAGATAAGTTTTAATAGCTTGTTTGAAGTTCCGTTAATGTGTACATCCCAGCGGAGTTTATCATTAATTAAAATTCCAAGATATTTAATGGTTTTAGCTTTGGTTATATGCGGGCAAGTGCAATGAGGTAAATTTTTTTGACATTCATGTATTTTAAGTGTGTGCTCATTCATTCGTTGGCCTCTTTTGTTTATTGAGAAAGTTAAATATTTAGTTTTTGTCATTTATCAATTTTAAAAGAATTATGTCATCATAACTACCTAGAAGATGTTAAGGGTGTCAGAGCAGGGGGTGTCAAAGTTATAGGTGCAGGAGCCAAAGCCGTGATACGGCGGCAATCCTTCTGTTGGCAAGGCGATGCCGGAGTTTGTGAGAAGCGTGACCGGAAGTTTTTATCATCTCATTCTCAGTATCTGATTGCCGGCTAGCTAGCATGGCAATCCACTCTTGATAATACCTCAGGTGATGAGCGGTCAAAATATTGCCAATCATGTGGGGGAAGTGAATCACATCTCACAGCAATACACCTATAGGTTAGGTTATTCACATATTTTGGCAGAAGTTTTTTTAGAAGTTGTGATGTTCACTCTAAAGCGTACATGTAATGTCCGCTATTGTCCTTTGCATCCAGGATGTACATATTACATTAACGATGTGATAAATGAATGCATTTTCCTGAATTTAAAACCTCACATTTTGTTTACGAAGCTAATGATAAGAGAATGTAAACCAAAAGTCAGATTCAATATTCAGCAGGAAAATTATTTCTGCTGTGAGATTGATCAAGTTTTCTGTATTGTCCATTCACTATTTACTATTTTAAAGAATGGTCTCGATTTGATTTGTCTTTCTAGTCCAGATGAGATAGTGGAATCTGTTTGCAACAGTTAAAGACCACCAAACCATTCAGAATCAAAAATGTTGCTTGAAATGACTTTAGCCGTGTTTGGTGACCAGATCTGAATAGCCAGGAACTCCCCACCTTCCTCTTCCCCATCTTCCTTCACCTCCCCACTACCCTCGGCGTCACAACATACCCCACCAGCAGTGGTGTGCATTCCATAAAGGTTGAAAAGCTGTGCCCACCCCAAGAAAACCAAACCTAATGGATAAATATGGCTTTTTTCATTAATATGTATTTTTCCATGAATATTGGAAGGAACTGGTACGCGCATTTATTTACTTGGTCTCAACAATCAGCAGAAGATGATAATAAAATGGTGTAATAAACCATCTTAATAATAGGCATATTTCCGTGCGTATTGATCATTATCTTCAATCTCAAGTACTTTCTCACTCCCGCATCGCTTCATTTCTCACTAATTTATTTATCATTAGCGGAATCTGTTATAAGGTATGGAATTACAGCCTGGGGACTTTCCTGTAAAACAAACATCAATCATGTTCAATCAGTACAAAATTCACTGGTTAAATTATTAGCTCATAAAAGTTTATACGAACAAAAGCATTATATTCCATACTATTATCAGTCTCAAAATTCTTTCAGTTAGATCAATTCTGTGGTACAAATTTATATTTCAGCATATTAATAACCCTATATTTAATACAAATAGACTAGAGCACAATTACAATACTCGTCTTAATTTTAATGAAGGATTAATGGTTCCTCAGCATAAAAACAAATATGGACAAAGAACTTTAGAACCCATGATTCCTAGTTGTATAAATATGTTACCCGCTGAAATAAAAAAAAACTATTAAAACTAAACCATTAATAAACACATTGAAAACTTGGCTAGCTGAAAGAAGCTATTTGTATTAGAAATAAGGAAATATTATTTTATTTATGATTTATTGCTTTCGTTTATGTTTTTATTTTAGTCATTTTTTTCATATATTTCTGCAGAAATATTTTAGAATAATATTCTTTATAAATATTTATGTTTTTAGCTTGTTACATATGGTTTTTATGTTTTTATTTTATATATTGTTTTTTTTTTTTAATGTTTTTATTTTACATATTTTGTAACCTTGTCTGTAAATTTTATGCTTTAAATAACAAGCTCCCGTTAGACAAACTACAAAAAAGTAGTTTATCGGGACTTTTTGAATTGTATTTTTTTTTCTGTTGTAAAATTAAATTAAAAAAAAATACATAAATGAATAAATAAAAAAATAAAAATAATAATAATAATAATAATAAAAAAATTTAGGATGAAGGATGCGATTGGTTACCTTTTCACCTCCGCCGCTCAGGCTGGAGATGTGACCCTGTGGAAGGGATGTCACAGCTGTGATGACCTATAAAAGGTCATGTTTTAGCTCCAGAGAGCAAGTTGTTTCCCGATGCCTACCGCGCCTCTCCAACCTCCTGCCAGGACTGACCCAAGAACCCTCTGTGGTTGATTGATCGACAAGGAATTCAGAGCGATTCGTATGATTGCTAACTAACTTGTAAATTGATTAGACACTAAATAAAGACCATTTCTGTTCTCCATACAAAGTGTGTATTATTTAATTGACCCGTTACAGTGGCCATTTTCAAATATTCAATGAAAAACTGCACACAGTTGTCTGCCTTTGGTCATAGAGCAATGCACGCCAGTGCTCAATAGGGTATTTTCACTGTTTTTTTTTGTCGAAAAAAATCACCATTTCAATTTTTGTGCTTAGGAAAAAAATTTCTATAATGCCATTATAGTGCCATTTTTTATTTGCTGCCAAACGACATGTTCATATTCGTGAATATGGCGTTGTTGACGTCACACCGGCCAGTAGCGTTTTCTGCATCATAATGGCACTGAATTCAGTTTGAATCGTTTAGGAATGTGCTGTTTCAGATCGTTTTTATAATCATTAATTATGATTAAAATTATTCAAATTACAAATTTTTAGTACGATGGTCAGAATCAGAAAAAATATACATTCTTTAAATCTCCCACATATTTTTAGTACGATGGTCAGAATCAGAAAAAATATACATGCTTTAAATCTCGCACACATTTTTAGTACGATGGTCAGAATCGGAAAAAAATATTCATGCTTTAAATCTCCCACACATTTTTAGTATGATGGTCAGAATCAGAAAAAATGTACATGCTTTAAATCTCCCACACATTTTTAGTACGATGGTCAGAATCAGAAAAAATATACATGCTTTAAATCTCCCACACATTTTTAGTACGATGGTCAGAATCAGAAAAAAATGTACTTGCTTTAAATCTCCCACACATTTTTAGTATGATGGTCAGAATCAGAAAAAATATACATGCTTTAAATCTCCCACACATTTTTAGTACGATGGTCAGAATCAGAAAAAAATGTACTTGCTTTAAATCTCCCACACATTTTTAGTATGATGGTCAGAATCAGAAAAAATATACATGCTTTAAATCTCCCACACATTTTTAGTACGATGGTCAGAATCAGAAAAAATATACATGCTTAAAATCTCCCACACATTTTTATTACGATGGTCAGAATCAGAAAAAAATGTACTTGCTTTCAATCTACTACATATTTTTAACGGTATCGATGATTTTTGAAAATACCCTATTGGGGATGCTATAGTTCCACTGGCTTCGCATAGTCGGGACTCTTGTGCGGTGTTCGTGTGAGTCAGATGAGTGTTTTATAGAGATTGGATTAGGTACTTCTAAAAAGAAGTCTTGACTTGAAACCATACAGCATCTGTTGGTACAGTGATTCTTCTGATTGTTTCCTGGTTTATGTAATTTTTCAATGTGACAAGAGTTTAGGGCATGTATTTTTTTTTGTATCTACAGTCTCTCGAATCTAGGATGGACAAAGTATATATGAAGAATGAGCTAATGATGAATGTAAGTAAGTCTATAGTCATGGTGTTTGAAATAAAGAGTACAAAAACAGTGTGCAATAATAATGCAATATCTTTATCATAATGAAGTTTGCAACTATAACTAAAATACTTATAATAAAGTGTACAGTGGTTTATAAACTAGATACATAAAAAGTTGGTTTGGGCATGTAGAGCGAATGATCGAAGAAAGGAGTGTAAGGAGAATATGTGATGCAAATGTGAATGGAAGAAGAAGCCGGGGACGGGACCGAGGAAGACATGGCACGATCAAGTGAAACAAATACTTGAGTCGGGCCATGTTAGAAGTCGGAATAACAGAAGAGAATGTATGAGACGTTGTATGAAAGCAAATGAAGCGAGAAGTGTATGCCAAGATAGAGTTGTTTGGCGGTCCATCCTCTCTGCCTACCCCTGCGGAGAAACGGCGTGATGGTTAGTTAGTTAATTATATTTCAATGTCATAAGGATAAAAATTTGTAATAAAAGTAGGTTAGATTTGAGTAAATTAATTATACCCATATATATATACAACGAAAATTAATTTATTTATTATGTTGGTACTACTTTTGCATGAAGGCATTGCACTCTATGTTTTACCCTATTACCAGATTGTGATAACCATTCCATTGCTGGATGTACAACTGTTTTATTTTCAAAGGGTTTCATTGATACTGTACAGTAAGGCACACATGTGAATCATTTAATAAAGAATTTGATTTATTGTCCTCGTCCAGTCATATTTATGAATCATATAAAAAGATTCAATTGGTTCTAAAAACTATAAAAACTAATACTCTAATATGAATCTTCTCAATTTTTCAGTGAGTCATTTCACAATAGTAACTGATATAATTTTAACTAGTAATTTTTTTGCCCTATTGCCAAAGCCTAAATTTAACCACAAATAAGGTTTTATTTTAACATTTTTTTATTATCATGTTCAGCAGCTATGAATAATTGATAAAAAAAAAATTGGTGTCACAGCTTTTTTTTAATCAGATTTGTTTTAATTGCTCTCAGTGATTCATATATTGTAATTGTGGCTGCCTATGGATGGCCTGTCATTCATAATTCGTTTTTTAGGGGGATAATCCTTTATAATTTATTATTCTTTTGAGACCATACGAATATTCTACCCTTTTCTAACTCTTTGAGTTCTCTTACTGTCTTCGAAATCTGTCTTTTATTTTTTTTATGGTTGCTTTGATATTTCTTTCTTTCATTGTGATCTGAAAATATTAACTTTCTAGTAGATACTCTTAGTATCGCACTGGTGATAGACTACTGTTCAGAATCTAAATATTGCTTGAAATGGCTTTAGTTATATTTGGTGACCACATACGAATACCCAGGTACTGCCCAACCTAACTCTTCCCCATTTCTCTCCCTTCCCCACTCCCCTCAGCTTCACAACATACCCCAATTGGGGATGCCATAGTCCCGCTAACTCCGGACATTTGGGGAGCAATTGATGCTATTGTGCAGTATTCACACAAAAATATGACCTGCAGGAAAAGCTGTGCAAATTTCTTGATGTCAGAGCTCACTTTTCAATATTCTTTTTCAGTCAGTCCTTCATTACCGACGATCACAATCCCATTGATACCCATCTGTCGGACAATTATTTTACTTCACCAATGAAGCGTAATGGTAACCTCTGTATTCCATCAATTTGCTTCTTCTTGTGATAATAATGTAATATTTTTTCCAGCGTTGGTTAGATGCCCAGAAGCGCGTGCGTCACCAGGCGGGCACTGCCCCCTGCCTCTGGTTCGGTGTCCGCTTCTGGCCTGAGGAGCCCTCGCGGGTGGAATCCCCCGCCGCCAGGCGCCTGCTCTGCCTGCAGCTGAGGAGGCTCATCAGGGATGGGCGGCTGCAGGCCCCGCGCCCCACCAGACTGCTGCTGGCTTCCTACCAGGCCCAAGGTAAGATCCTTCATGTGGTGTGACGATTTTTTGTATTCTGATTCGTTATCATCAACTCCTTCCTCTTATCCCATTCGGGTTGGGTCAGGGACCAAGCAGGAACCCCTATCCTGGGCTATTTCAGCGACCTCTGTCCGTTGCAGGACCAGCATCTCCTCGCAGTCTCTGAAGTTGCTTTCCCCAACTTTTAATTTGGAGTTCTCTATAATATGATTGTCGTTTTCAACAATGTTTTTTTTGCTGAAATTTTAATTTATACATTACTTAAATACGTTTTTTGTTTGTCAACAACTATATACTCTTTCCCACAATACGCCCAATAATTTGAAGTCAACCAAACTTTTTACTATTTTTCACAGTATCGGCTCTCTTTTCGCTCAAGTGATGAGAGAACCCTTGAAATTTCCACAAACCAATCTAAATCATTTTCGTCGCTGTTCCATGATATCCTGGGAGGCTTTTAAATACCATCTTCAAAGCAAAATTATCACCAGCTTGATTCTCTGCTACCACCCACCTCAATTCCCTCTCATTAACCCCTTCTGGAAAAAATGCAATATAATATCATTACCATTGTTACATTGAGTCTGAGTTGATTAGAAGAAATTTCCGCATATTTTGACAGTTCACACAGATAGAAACCTAGGCCCCGATTAAAAGCGGAAAAACGATGTTTCCATATTATATTATAATCAATTATAAATCTTAAATAAAAAAAATATATATATTCCATCAAAAATTTTCCTCGATTTATATGTGAGAATACCGCACTCAGTTGCGAAATATTTTGTTTTTCGGTGTTCTTGTTTACATTCAACACTATTTATAAACCGATATTGGTTGCCCAAGTCATTAGCAGGATGAAAACCTGCGAAGGTGAAGCCTGTTTTTTTCACAGTCCAGTTTGAACAGGATTTTTGGTCAACAGATCAAAATGTTTCCATTGTAATTCAGCCAGCGATCTCAGTGCTTGTTTTTTTTTTCCAATATGTAAAATTACTCATGTTCTCTGTAATGTATTTTTTTTATTGTTAAACAAGTAGATGAATCGACCAGAGCACTGCATATTAACATTCTTTCAATCAATGTCAATCCACAATGTGTTAATTGTGAAAATCCAACATTCTTTAGTTGATTGAATATTTTTTATCTCGTCTATTATCTTGTATTGCTTACTGTCGTTGTATATCTACAAAGTGTTGATTGAACCGAGACCACTAATCCTGCATTATTCACGCTTTCTGTGTATTTATATCCGACTACGCAGAAAACATCGGAGACCTCTTGCGTGGGCTAATACATATCCCGCATAAAGGCACATATGGTTTTCTAAAGAATATTCTATGAATGATGTCTTCGTATTTATTTGAAAGAATAATGCGTATGAAGTATTTATCAATATGTGTATTACTTTGTAATTAAAGGATTGGTTATTTAAAAAATTTCATTTTATACATTTCATTATTGGAATGCATAATTTTTTTTTATTTCTTTTTTTTTTAAATTTAATGTAAATCAAATTTGATAATGTTATTATTAAGTTCAGCAAGTATTTTTAGTTGTTATTATTGTGACAGCTGTTTCGGCGTTTAACGGCGCATAACAACTAAAAATGCTTGCAGAACTTAATAATAACATTATTAAATTTGATTTACATTAAATTAAAAAAATAAATAATTAAATGGAATCCTATGAATTAACACAATTAATAGTAGAATGCATCAGATACTATGTTTTCTGACCAGATTTGAATACTTAAGTACTTCCAAACGTCGTTCAATCTATCTCCTTTTCCTCCCTCCATTCCACCTCCCTCACAACAATAGCCATTGAGGAAGCCACAGTTCTGCTGGCTTTATGCAGTTTGGGACATTTGCATAATCGTCACATACAACAAAAACAAGTTTTCTCTTCAGTTAGGGACACATGAGGTTTAGAAGTATAAAATTTTGAAATTGTCTTCAATTTTGTGTAATAATATATTGTTACAGCAGTTAATTATTGATGAGGAAAATAATTTCCCTCAGGGCCTATGTCATTTTTGAGGATGCTGTGTGGAGGGTCTTTTTGAGGAGATGGAGAAGTGAACACGGGTCTTGAGGAGAACCTTGTAAGAGGGAGGAAACACATAGGCTAGCAAATTGTTCCACAGCCGAACTGTTGAACTCAAGAATGAGCCATAGAAATGACCCATTCTCATGTGAAAAACTGGTTACTGAGTACAAATGTTGGGCGCACGTTTGGTGTGTCCAGATTTTGCACTGGTGCCAGATGGAATGGAATGATGCTAGTTCCTCGGAGCATATTCCATTGAAATACCGGTAGAACAAGGACAGCATTCCCACCTGACGTCTGTGCTCTAAAGATTGCAATCCGTTTGTTAAGATAGGGGAATCTATCAAACACAGAGTCGAAGGTGTATCAAATAAAAATTTATTACCAATGCGCCGGTCTTTGATCGAAATAAGACAATAACCCCCGTAAGTTTGGGATTTTATCTTTTAATAAGGGTTTTTTGTGCACGCATTAATTATTGTCCTAGAATAGTCGTTGATACTCTTTCATCAGATCAAATTAACATTATTCCCATCATCTCTATAGCTGACCTGGGCGACTGGACAGCGGGGGGTGAGGCCTTTAACCCCTCGGAGTGCGGGGTGGAAGGGGTGGAAGACCAGAGGAGGGTCAGGGAGCTGCACCGACTTCACCGCGGCCAGTCCCGGGCTGCCGCAGACCTCCATTACCTGGAGCACGCCAGGAGGCTGGATGGATACGGGATAGATGCTCATCCAGCTAAGGTAAGATACATTCAAGACTTAGGTTGTCAAAAGATCGGGGAAGTTTAAATAATTCGATAAATTACCTTGGTTTATTCGTGTTTGAATGTGATTCGCTTTTAATGTACCTTTACTAAATAATTACTCACCTGTATAATAATTATGGACCTTTTTAACTGAATTTTCATCATTGGATTGTTCTCCAAAAAATAAAAGCGAATTATTGGCTTGGTAGCTGTATTTATTAGTGGCAGGAAAACACTGTTAAAGGGAAAACTAGTCAGGAAAAAGAGAGATTAGAAAGATCTTTGAGATTGATTAAAATTTAAAATGACTGTTTTGGAAATGATGTAAAATGTATACAGCAGAGAAATGCGTGAAACAACTGGTGTTCAATTACGTGGAATTGTTATTTTAATCATGTTAGTTTTATTTTGTAAAGGTACAGCATTATTGTATTATTTTGAGTTCATGAATACATCCGCCTCACTTTTTTTTGGCCTTGTAATATTTTGTTAGTAGTGAGCAAATTGCCAGCTGGTGTTATTGTGGATGTGAGAATTATCACTGAGATGAATAGAATAATTTGGAAGGTGGTGTAATTTTATTATTTTATCCAAGATTTGTTAGGCATCTATGTCCAAATAAAAGCAGTTACACATTTACCATGGAATCATTATGCACCATGACTGGGTACTTCATGCTATATATTTTGAGGAGATGAGACAAACATTGATGAATTAATTACAATTGGATTATAAATATTGAACTTGAGAATGCAACACAAGTAAAAACTTCAAATTTCTCTCATGTAAAGGAACATATTAGCAAAGAATCTATTATTAAGTCCTCAATTACAATATAAATGGAAGAAAAAAACTTTTTATTTCTGTTCCAAAGTTGGGCAACTTTAACACATTTTTAAATTTTTTTTATTAAAAATTCTTTGTAAAACTGATATTTTATAATTAAATGAATCCATTAATTGTTTATGTGTTTAATTTGTAGAACTTCATTTAATTTTGTTTTTAAATTTAATAATGTTATTATTAAGGTCTGCAAGTATTTTAGTTTTTTTTTTATTACTATGACAGCTTATTTCGGCATTCAAAAAAGAATATAATATATGTCTTCCGATATTTGATAATCTCCTTCAACTTCTAGAACAATTAAATTTAAATAATATTGATCAAGTTTTGCAAGACTGTATAGTTTTTTTTTTCAAAGTTCTAAATGTGCATGCATATGACTTAATACAACTGATAATATGTTCTCAGGTCATCGTCAAAGTAAAAAGTTTTGACATTCAGACAATGGAAAATTATAATATGCTATAAAGTGATAATGAAATTGTAGCTTAGGTTTTTTTATAAAGATGTAATGGGTTTTTATGCGCGACCGTGTGATTAGCTAGAAATGATTTTAATTCTATTGTCCATACAATAATTGAGTAGTGCAACATGGAAAACCTAGCGAAAGAGGGAATTTTATATTATTTGTCGTGTAATAATATGTATATGTAATCTAATAATGGAATGTGTAATAGAAAATCATTTGTGAAACTATTTCCGTGTTGGTTTTTTTTTTAATGTTTGTGTAACATGGAAATCCTAGCAAAAGGGGACTTTCATATAATTGTTTTATAATAATATAATCTAGTACATATTGCAATGAATGCATGTATGTATGTATATAGAAAAACATGTATTATAGTATTTCCAGGCGAATCAATTGATAATTAATGTTATTGTGCTAACTGTTATCGCTAATTAAGTGTAATTAAATAAATAGATTTATTATACAATGGTCATATTAACGCTCGGTATGAGGGAAATCCTAGTAGGCGTAAACTAGTTTTCTTACATAATTTATACATTTCATGACCAGAGATTGTCCCGTAATAGGTCACGCCGTAATCTTATTGCAGCGATTCACTCAAATGAAACTGGCTAGACGTTACTGATTTTTTTTTTAAATTGCCATTTCCCTTCAATAAAGATATAGTGTATTACCTATTAGGTAACACACAATCCTAAAATAACATTTTTTTTTAAAGTTTGAGTTAAAGTTAAAGCAGTTTTAAAATGGCATTGAACGCCGAAACAGCTTTCACAATAATAAAAACTAAAAATACCCGCAGAACTTAATAATAACATTATTAAATTTAATTTACATTAAATTTAAAAAAAAATTAAATGGAGTCCTCCGAATCAAACACAAAAACAATTAATATAGCTGATTTCGTATTTTATAATTTTTTTGCATTAACGATATAAATAAACTTTTATCGTTAGTCTTGTAGTTAAATTACCTTATAAAATTTATATATATATATGAATGCTGGAAACTAACAATTTTTCAAATTTGCAAATCTTTAATTTATAACATTTGTAACATAGACATCAATTTAAATAATTCTAAGAATGTTATTTACTGAATTAAATCGAAGGAATTTAATATAATTTATTCCCAATTTAGTTAGAAATTACATGTTATTAAAAAAAAAATTACTCTTTAATCTTTCAACGATCAAAACTTACCCTGTGTTATTTCACAGGCACAAGTTATTTGGTTTTACCATAATCTTGGGGTACGTTCCTGTTGACATGTAAGCACTGGCACTGGCATTTTGGCATGTCCTTAGAAGTCTGCGGTTTATTCACTCTGCATTTCTCAATCGATTAAATCTGAATAGTTTTTTCGACATTGAGCGAAGGTTAATTCGCAGAGGTCATTCACTTGTCATCGGTTTTCTCCGGTGAATCTTAACATCTTAATGCTTTATCGATGTGGCGGAACAATAGTAAGAGGAAATACCTTAACACTTTCTTTAATTTCTTTGTTTATGAATACAAACCATTCAATTGCAAAATAGTTTTTCAGTTTTCAGAAACTACAGTTAGTTGCATTATACTCTTTAATTGTGTCCCTTTTTATGGAATATCGCCGTGGGGCGGCTCGTGACTTTTGAGTGAGCGAGAGTGCTAAGATTGAAAAATATGATGTTATTGATGTTGTTGAAGCCGAAAATGATTTTTATTTTTTTTCGAAAAATCAATTCTTTATATGGAGATTTTTCAGTTAGGTAGGGCACTACCATACCTACCTACCTACCATCTAAATTTCCATACAAAGAATTGAAATTTTGAAAGAAAAAAAAAACGTTTTCAGCTAAAACAACATCAATAAAGTCGTATTTTTCAATCTTAGCACTCTAGCTCACTCAAAAGTCACAAGCCGCCACTGAATATGTAAATAAAATCTATGAACCTTAATTTATTCATGTTTTTTTTTTGTAAGGTCTATCACACTTGACATTCATATTGCACCCATAAATGTATCAAAATCTATATTTTTATTTTATTTCCAATATTTTTCTACTATTAATCAAACCTGTAACCCCCAAACTCTAAAGTGAAATGTGCAACCCATTACATTACGGAGTGGCATGTCTTACAAATGTATAAATGCATGTTGGTTTGTCTTTAAGGCCCAGCACTTAAACGTCACTTTCCAGATTGTTAACTGAAGCAATACCCCAAACGATTTATCTGTAAATTCTATATGGGTAGTTAGGAAAATGTATAAGGTTTCAAAAGACAAACATCCTCAAACTGTAATCTTTAAATTCTATTATGATGTAGGGCGCTTTGATGTGTCTTTCTTTTATGAATACATTTTTAAAACAAATCCAGTATATCTGGTCAATGACTGAGTTGGCATCGCATTTGGGTCTCACCCAGGCGTAGTGAGTTCAATTCCTTCTAAGTCCTCCATTACGACACAAGCAACATCTTCCGCTTACTGCGATGGTAGTAGGAAATTTTCAAATATTCTCAGGTTATTTGTAACCAGGGAATATTTGTCTTTTTAAAAACTAAAAAAAAAAACTCATAGGTAACAAACCTTATTAAATGGTATTTATAAATAATAATATCTCAATTGTTTGCTAGTTTGAATAATATGCTGGTTATCAATACAATCATTTTTAAACCAGTTCAAAATCAAAATTAATTGCACATTTTATCATAATTAAAATTATTAAGATAAAATATTTTCAGATTATAGTCGTCACCGGTGATTTGAAACTTCCGAAAACAGGTGCAGTTGTGAATTATTACAGATTACATTGCGACTCGAAAACTTCTGCAAAAATTTACTAGATAATAATAATAAAGTTTTGTTCCGAGAAATGTTGCGCAATCGTCGCCGGATTTCATTTTGCAATTAGATGAAAAGTAATTCTCGACGGATGTGTATGGATAACTTCCGTTCATTTCTGATGGTAATAAAAATTAATATTGCCGACGGGTGCCACTTCCTACAGAACAGGGTCAGCGGGGAGGGTGTGCTGAATGATAATGAGACGGTAATGTCATTATTAGTCACCCGGTGGCCGGGGAGACATGTCACAGTACGCATCTTAAACGCGCAGTCTCAATGGGTTTCCCAACAGTCGCCAAGGTCAACACTCTTGAATTACGGTGATGGCTATTGACTATTGGCTATTGAGAAATTAAATATATTATTGTATTTAATTAGATTAGTTTTCGTAAATGTTTCAAGGTTGCCATTTTTATTGTTTTCGTGAGGTTAACCAGATTTTTCATTTAGCTAAGCTTCAGTGTATTATAATTCTATGCATGTGCAGAAATTTTATGGGTTTTTTATAGCAATGTGAGACATAAGGTTTTTTGTAGATTAGATGATGAAATTTAGCTTATCTGGTCTATACTTGTAAATTTTTATTTTATTTTTCTAAAATGTTTCATTGAAAATGTAAAAGCTGGAGGAAACTGAGCATCTTTCATTTTGCCAGAGCTTATTGTTCAAAAGCTTGTGATGACTTAGAAAAACAGACTTTCTGCTTTATACTTTAGAATGCAAAATAAAAAAATCAGACGTTTTTAGAAGTTCCGTGATAGAGGTTAGATCTTTTGCTCAAGCGAATTTTACATGTAAAAAAGATGTATGAAAAATTTACATTTAAAAATGAAGTGTTTATGCGCAAATCATTCCTCGGTGGAAGATACTCTCAATTTCGCTCTGATAAAAGAACCGTTGTATGAAATGCTTTAGCTTATAAATCTGGAGAGCCAAGTACTTCCAAACCATGCTCCTACCCATTTCCATCTGCCTCACCACATACCCTAATTGTCATTACCATTCACTCACTAGCTCTGAGCAATGGAACTCTTGTGTGGTCTCATATTTTTTTTAAACGAATATTGAAGCAATTTTATCTTATTTATTTTCGGAGATGTGTGCATGGCTAGAAATATAAGTTCTTGTTTATCTAAATTCTTATTACGTGATTGACCACACGCGTACATTCGATTCCGATTATTAACGTCAGTCAAGTAACCTCCCGTCAGGACATGTATAACTTCACTTTCAATAACAATACTTCTGGTAAACCCAGAGGTCACTTGTTTTATTGTATCCTTAGGCATGTTTACTCATTAGGTATTCCGTGGAGTTTAATGACATGCGCCATTATGTCCCTGGCAATGTAATCAGAATAATTATTTTAATAGATTTTTTGTGACCATTCAGGAAGTCAGTAGGGCTCCGTACAACCTGGTATGCCTAGCTAGATCATAGGGGCATTGATAGATAATTATCAAACTTCCGAGGACCTTTTCTGTGAAGGTGCAAAGGTTATGTGAAAAATATACAACCATGTACTTACATATTATTATTTGTTCAATAAATTGGCAGTGAGATTAGTAAATAAAAGCAATAAATAAATAGTAAGAGATTCGTGATTATAATATTACTGACTTATAGGTTTAAAATTTAATTTTGTCATTAAAACTATGTTAACATTTTAAATAATTATTAATATGTCTCAGAATTGATTATCGGTCAAATAAATATCTTAGATTATTTTCAAAACTCAAATCTTTATAAACTTAAAAAATTTTAATCCATTACTTTTTACCACTTGTTTTTTTTCTTTTTTTTAACGGCCCAGTTTTATCATGCAGACTAGTCACTCTGAAATTACACGTAGTAGGGTAAAACTGGTCTGGTTAATCCGCCGTCGGTAGCTTTAAGTTTTGTAATGCAGTCGGTCAAATGGGGTGAGCTAACACCTTTCCATACAAAATATCTGAATTTAAAAAATAAAAATGTTTCACTTGCAAATGATACTTTAAAATATTAATGTCTGCTGTTTAATACATAATATAATAATCTTTTACTTTAGTGGAATGCGAGATGACTAAAAACATCAGGAACTAATAAATTACAATGTAAAATCATGAACAGTAACCTTAATTAATGCATGCATAATTCTGTGACCATTAAACGCATGTTTTGACATTTCAAATATTATTATACCTTATTTAAATCAGCAAGAAGTACAAAAAAATCCTGAGCAATAAATATAATACCTACTGTTTTGTTGTTATTTATTACGTATAAATAATTTATAACTATATCATATGTCAATAAAATAAAATATCCTTTTTAAAATTACAGGATTCAAATGGGAAAGACATTGCCATTGGAGTGACTTCTCAAGGACTGGTTGTTTTCCAAAATACGCTCCGTGTGAATACCTTCTCCTGGGCCAAGATTGTCAAAATATCCTTCAAAAGAAAGCAGTTCTTTATTCAACTCAAGAGAGAGGCAGTGAGTATTTTTAAACACATCATCTTATTAAAATCTTACGTTCACTTACAATGACCCCGCTCTCTGACGGTCCGCTAAGGAATGAACATTTCTCTCGCAGACACTGCAGAAAGTAAAGTTCGCATAGGTAATTTTTGGTAATCTTTTACAATTGTATAGCGTTCTTAATATGCATTTAAAAAAAAAAAAAACCTTTTGATTGAACTTAATTACAATGAGAAACAACTATTTCAGTTGGGGGAGACACTAAATAATGTTTTTATTTTTTCTTTAAAACCCAAACCATGAATCTATGACATAGCTTATAGGTTCATAGTTTGGGTTATTTACAAATAGGAAAAATGGTTACATGACATCATAGGGTTGGCAGTACCAATTGGCAAATGTCACATCAAATAACTTTGAACATTGCGTCATGTAGTTCTTGTGATTTTTACGTGTATATTAATTTTTGTAAAATCTTAATTTAAGTGCATTATTTGCTGTCTCTCCCAACTGAATTACTTTTTTCTTATTGTAATTAAGTTTAATAAATCTTTTTTTTATGCTATAATTTTTTAATGCTCTACGATTGTAAAACTTTACCACATTTTTTTGTGGGAGTTTTCTGCACAGTGTCCGCAGTAGCGAGTGAAATGTTCGTTCTTTACCGCACCGTCAGAGAACGGTCTAACTGATTTTTTATGCTGTACTGTTATTAACAATTATTATTTTCTTATTACTTTATTCTAAAGTAGGTTTTAGACTACACTTTTTTCGTTCAGATCAGGTTGTCTTTTTCAATGTAATTTTCTATAGTGTATTATAATAAAACAAATATAAAACTTTTTTTCCACTTTAATTTTTATTTGAAATAGAATTGAGCTTCAGTTGCTAGGTTGGTACAATTATTCTAAGAGAGTTTTATACACCACATATGGGGGAGGGGAAGAGGGGTGGACTACAAGGGTTTAAATCTACAAGGGTAGTCCACCCCTCTTCCCCTCCCCCATATGTGGTGTATAAAAACCATAGATTTAGAATAATTTGTACCAGTCTGAAGATGGCCCTAACGAGCTGAAACCCGGTTACGGTCAAATAAAAATTAAAGTGGAAAAAAAGTTTTATATTTGTTTTATTATAATACACTATAATGGAATTCCACCATGTATTAACAGTTTCAAAAATAGAAATTTTCTATAGAATTTGCTATAGAAAAAGACAACCCATGTGGAATCTGAATGAAAAAAAAGTATTATCTAACACCTACTTAAAGATAACCAATAGTCAATATTCATCTGCCAATGTTTTCTTCTGATTGTTTTATTTTAAAATTGAATTTGGTTGCCTAATATATTACGTCAAGAGGTACTTGTGAAATCATTTTCCTACCCAGAAAAAAGATTAGGTATGTACCTACCCAATAACAGGATTCTTTCACAACTTTACTAGCAACACTTATCTGTGGATAGTAGAACACTCTTTTAAAATCCAAAAACACACATACTAATTTAAAAAAAAAAAATTAATTTTTATTTTCAGTACATACCTCAGATCATGGAATATAAAGAGATATGCTTTTAGGAGTGCCCGACTGACGGCCGACGACGCTATCAGGCGTCATTTTTAATTTGCAAAAAACCCGCTCTTAGTTTCTTTTCTTTAGCCGAATCGTGTTTGTCCTGGTTTTATTCAAAATGCCATCTTCTTCAGTGCAACTTTGTAAAAATACGACCGACAGAGTGAATTTCAAAACAAATGGAATATCACTTCACCAGTTAATACTAAATTAGGTTACGAAATCTATTAATAATGATTTTTTTTAAAGTTTTTCTTAACGTACGCCGGCGGAACCGGTTAAGATGGACACAATGGCCGCCACCATTAAAGTTAGTGGTGACGACAATACGTTTCGATATCGACTATTAACATTTCATAATTTTGAACAAATGCTGTGTTTACTTTATAATTATACATTTTATTAAATCTTTTTTATTGTTATTTAAAAATACACGGCTTCAATTCCTGGTGTGCACAAATAAATTTAATTTAATCAATGTGCATTGTTTCAATCTTCGGCACGTTCCAAAGTGGAAGATACTGTCAGTATCACTCTTTATTTATTTTATTTTTATTTAACATTTAAAAATATTAATAATTTAATAACATTATTAAATTTGATTTTGTTAAGTTTTTTTTTAAACAAACTATTTTGCTTACGATGTCCACATTTCCTTATCGGCAACAACATCATTAAATACGCCATGACCATCATCCCGCACATTACGCAAGACTACAAAAATATGAAAGGGGAAAGGCAAGTTTTGGATATGGTTTGCAGTATTTTTGTTTTAACTTTTTTTTGAGAATAGCAATGGAGGGTTAAGACAAAAGTCCCAGGGTTTTTTTTTGTGTTTCTTCCCGAACATAGATTTATTGACAACTGAGTTATTAGTTCCCTTGCTTCCATATTCGTGTTTTCCAACACGGACATAACATTCTCTATTTATAAGAGATTTTTCTTTCAATGAACTTCAGTCATCTTCGGTTGCGTCAACTTTTGTCTGGCACCATCTATTTAAATTTTAATGTCTTTCTGTCCTCTTACAATTTTGATTTGTTCCATTCATAACCGCAAGTAGTTAGCTAGGTTATATTTTTCTTTTTTTAAATCATGATTTGAGGTATGAAACAACCCGTTGTTGGGCAGTGAGACATTAGACACAGAGGTCTGAAAATAATATTTTTATTGTAATTATCATTTTTTTTTTTATCTAACATAGTTTTTCGCTCTACCAAATTCACAGTTCTTAATGACTTTATAATTTAACAATAAGTTGAATATAGATACAAATCAATTAAATGTAGCTACAGTATCACATTTAATTGTCTTTCTTTTAATAACATTTGTAAAGTTTACTTACCTCTCGTATGTAATATATACATGTTTATTTTTTGTTCATTTATTGGAGATTTCTAAATACGTAAAATATCAGGTGAAACTGCAAAATAAAGTCCCCAACAAGGGTGGAGTACCAAGTGATACTTAAATTACTTATTATTATTGTAAACGAATGAATAAATAAACAATATAAAAAAATCTCATTTTATAGATTTAAACGCATTACGTGCGTTATTGGGAATTATTGAACAAAACCAAAAAACTACAGGGACAAAATTTAATTGCATATTTATAAGTATGAAATAATTGATACGGGTTGTTATGAATAAGGACACCCTAAACACATCCAGAGTCTACATCACACTGATTCTGTTTTTTCTGTTCCGAGAAAAAAAAATATTTTTGTAAATAAAAGTTATTCTTGAATTTAAAAATCGATTATTATTTATCAATATCGATTCGTAATCTCGCAATCCTTATCGCATTTCACTTGAATATATGGGTGCATTCGTATGCCATCGGAATGTGTGCCCACAGAATTTCATTTTAGCATTAGTGTCAACCAAATTTACGCACTTGGTGTGGAGGTATGGAAAGAAGGCAGGCACTTTCGGCTAAACGTGAGCATACAGTAGTAATGGTTCTGAAACAGACGCCACTTGAACCGATAGTAAAAATGGAACACAACATATCTCTTTATCTTTATATTGTATGATCTGAGGTACGTACATATAAAGAATTTATTTTTTTATATATTTTTTTTATATGAATACCGCACAAGAGTCCCAACTGCTCCCTACCGTCTGGAGCCAGTGAGACTATAGCATTCCTAATTGGAGAATGTTGTGAAGCTGAAGGTATTGGGGAGGGGAAGAGGAAGGTGGGGAATACCAGGCTATTGAGATCTGGTCACCAAACACGGCTAAAAGCAACGTTTCAATTCTGAATGGTGGTATTTCACCAGGGTGATACTAAGAGTATCTTCCACTCTGGAACGTGCGCAAATATACTGTATATTATTTTTAAATGAATTAATTGTAAAACAACACAAATTAATTAAATAAAAACAACTTGCGCACGCCGGGATTTGAACCCGCGACCTTCGGATTCGTAGTCGAGAGCCTTACCCCTCGACCATGGAGGCCGTCGTTCCTACAATAGTTATACAATACAGCATGTAACTATGCTGACCATTACACCACCAACACATAGCCCAGCAAACCTAATAGCCACTTTAAAAAAATCATTAATAAGTAAAAAAGCAGTAAAGTCATATGTAGCCACTTGATTTTTTTTAATGAATTTTCGGTTTCTATGATTTAATTAGAATATATTTAACAGAATATCTATTAAAATGTATAAATAAAACCATTTCGTACAACTCCCGCCGCTGGAGTATTGCCATCAAATTTCAGAAGCTGGACGCGCCTATTATCTATCCTAGGGTATTTGAAAAAACAGTTGAGAACATGCAATCTGTTTATCTAATACGCTGTGTAGTTAGTTTACTATTTAAATCCATGTAGTTATTTGGAAGAGATGTAATGGGAGTCTTATAACGGAAGCAGAAGTGGAATTTGAATATATATTTTGTTAATTTTGCTGATGTGGAGCGGATATGTAATCGGTAATAGAAATTCAACGAGGACATTTAGAATACAACGTCTTTAAACACTTTCATTGGGTGAAGTGTGTTATATGTATTTTAATTTCAATATTCAAAATTTAACAATGGTAAGTTACACCATAAAGGTGGCAAGCGAGAAAAAATCACTCGAAACAACATACACTTAGGGACGTTACTTAATTACTAATTCGAAAAACAAAACAAATCACTTTAAGATGCTGGTGCGTGCCAGTTGCTAAGGAACTCATCCTAGAAAGTTCCGCTAATACTTCTGTTATAATTTTGCAGAAGCAGAAGTCCTTTACATCTCTATTATTTAGGTAATAATTTGTTACTTTTTGTGTATTTCCTAGTCTGAGAGCTACGATACTGTGGTTGGCTTCAACACTGGAGGACCCCGCGCAGCCAAGGCTCTCTGGAGAAGTTGTGTGGAGCAGCATGGATTCCATCGGCTGCAGAGAACACCTTCCCTCACCAGGCATTCTACACCGCTCACTAGATTCTTCATCAGGTTTGTAAAGCTTTTCAAATATTGTCATATTTTCTTCGATATAACTAGCAAGCTGCTCAGTTAACACATTGCAGGCATTTTATCGCCAATCCATTCTGAAAAGTTGGTAATTTTTTCTATTATGCTCACAAAATTACGGTTCGCATAAAATATTTATTACTTCTGAACTATTGCTTATTGTTAAATAAAACTTTAAATTTCTTGCCTAACGATAATAATAATATTGATATAAATAATTATTTATTAATTTAAGACACAATAAGGTTTTTTTTTTAATGTTTCAAAATTTTACGATAATGATGTCATTTTAATTTAATTTTTACGATTTAAAATGTGTCATTTTTGATTTGTAGTCAAAATGACATGTTCATTATTCTTCTTGAATATGCTATTGACATCATGGCGGCCAACGTCGCTGACAGGCGTCTTACCAGCCAGTAGCATTTTCTACATATTTTTTTTTTTTCTTAAAAAGAAAGACAAATATTCCGTGGTTATGAATAACCCGACAGTATTTGAAAATCTCGTACTACCATCACAGTAAGCGGAAGATGTTGCTTGTGTCGTAAATGGTGGACTTGGCCAGCCAAGGAATTGAACTCACGACGCCTGGGTGAGACCCAAACGCGATGCCAACTCAGCCACTGACCGGTCATAATGACGTTGTAGCCAGTTCAAACCATTTTATAATATGCGGTTTTAGATGGTTTTTAAAATCAATAATTATGAATGAAAATATTGAAATTACACATTTGTAGTGCAATGATGTCAATCAGACAAATAAACTTTAATAAATCTTCCACACATTTTTAACGGTCTCCATAGTTTGTGTGACTACCCCATGGTGAAATATGCGATAATATGTAAAAGAACTCGTCTCCCGCGAACAATATCTTAATATTACCGGTGTGCTGGATTATTTTACTAGCAAACATGATTTTGAAAAAAAAGTGTTTTACCTACTTTTTCTTTGAGAAACTC
>JAHDVE020004427.1:0-82176 GCA_022606495.2 Halesus radiatus | reverse complement strand
TTTTTTTTTATTATTTTTCATCTGACCGCTCCGTGAATTTGTTACATGTATTCATAGTAATAACATAGTAAAATTTCAGCGAGATGGCTCAAGAAAAAAGGGGTGCTCAATCGAGTGTTGTTTTTGAAATTTTTGTGTAAAATGCTTAATTTGTACTTTTTAATATATTATAATAAAACTAATATAAAACTTTTTTTCACTTAATTTTATTTGACTGTAACCAGGTTCAGCCTGTCAAGACCATCTTCAGGCTTATATACACAAATATGGGGGACGGTAAGAGGGGTGGTCTACAAGGATTTTATTCGAATATGTGGGTTTTCTTACAATTGTTACTAAGTGGTCTTTGGCTGTCTAATTTCTAATTATTTTGGTTTTTTTCCAGTAGGCATAATTACCTCGGGCTTGTAGCTTTACTTCAATATTGTTTGGGAAAAACCTTACAAGTATCATGCATTATTAATCATGGTGAGCTTTATTAGCTCATCGTAATCATCACGAACTTGATTATCTCTAGATAGAGCGGTTGTAAGACTCTCAAGAGTATTTTCAAAGATATTTACTCTTTGTTTTGGGCCATCAAGCTCTCCTCAAATCCCACTTTTCAAAAGAGTCAGCGATATTTGGGAAACATTACCGAAGGAGGACTATTATTGTCTTGACCTCGATAAGAACGCAGAACAGTTCGCTGAAAATACTCTTGAGAGTCTTACAACCGCTCTATCTAGAGATAATCAAGTTCGTGATGATTACGAAGAGCTAATAAAGCTCACCATGATTGTTTTGAACGAACCTCCTACGAAGATACATTGGCGCGCTCCAGGTCCGATTCATCATGCTCGTTGGATGGCGAAATTGCTGTATGCTTTGAAGATTTTTCTCTTTAGAAATAATTTACAAGCATTTAAACTAACCAAGAAAGAAGAAAAACAATTTTTTCGATTTGTTAGTTTTGGTGTGCTCATCTACACCAATGTTTGGATCGAAGCCCCTTTGGCAGCAGATGCGCCAGTAAATGACTTACTACTTTGGAAGATTCCGAAATCAGTATAGCAGCTAGGGATGTCTTAGAGCGTCACTTATGGTATTTGTCAGATGAACTACTTGCATCTGCCTCGTTTTCTGACAAGCTGTCTGATGCTGAGAAACAGGCCATTGTTCAAAAAATAAATTCTGATGTCGGTAATCGTTCAGTACGAGGTGACTCTGCTAAGCTTTCCTCAGAGGTTACATTAGATGCTTTTGCAACACAAAGAACGTTGAAAACACTCTTAGTTCTTGAAATCAAGGACTCTTTCTTGCAATTACCTCCTGAGACTTGGAATGACAATGTTGATTACCTTCAAGGCAAAAGCTGCGTCACAAATTTGCGTGTTGTTAATGATACAGCGGAGAGAGGAGTTAAACTGTTTGAAGATTACAACACGTTACTCACTAAGACTGAGGAAGAAAAGCAATTTTTACTTCACATCGTTGAACAAAACAGAAAAATCGTTTCCACTGAAACATCCAAAAAGGAGTTAACAAACATAGTTTTGAAAGATTGCGACTAATATTATGTTAAGTATTACTTTGTTACAAAATTTTATTCATATTTAAATAATTTGTATACTTATTTTATTAAAATACTTGTAATATTAATAAACCTTAAATTACGTGTTTTATTTAAAATCCTGAAATTTTGTCAAAAACTTATAATTCAATGAGCACCCCCTTGTATATAAGATAAGGGGCTGAAATTTTTAACACATCATAGGAATGGTAGGTGTAACAAATCAAGGGTACGGCTACACCTATATTTGATTTTTTTTTTTTATACTATATAGGCCTGGACCACCTTAACGAGTAGTGTAACAAAAATATAATATAGCTGATCCTCACCATAAAGAAACAAGGTTCTTGTGTTTGGTGAGGTTATCGCTTAAATAATTAGATCATAACTTAAAACATTGTTCTATAAGAGCAAGAGTTAAAAGGAAGATTGTTAAGAAAAGTTATTCCTGGATATAGGTAGGTATTTGGCGTATGCTTAGTGTTGAATTGCGGGATTTTAACCTTGCGGATATATTAAATTGTAATTTATTTAAAAATTTGAATA
Organism: Halesus radiatus; assembly: GCA_022606495.2. Taxonomy (NCBI): domain Eukaryota; kingdom Metazoa; phylum Arthropoda; class Insecta; order Trichoptera; family Limnephilidae; genus Halesus; species Halesus radiatus. The sequence continues at coordinate 80,078 of JAHDVE020004427.1, read as the reverse complement.
ATTGCATATTTTTCATTTATTTTATCTATTGTAAGTACATTGAATATTGTAAAAAGGTTTTCATTTCAAAATATTGATGGTTTTTTTTAAATTACCTTTATTATCAATCTTTGAATTATTTTAAGTGGACTAAAAATATTATCATATGTTCCCCCCAACCACCAATTCCATCTTGTAAAATAGGCTGAACAATTGCATAGTACACTCTTTTCAGGTTGTCTAGTCTAAGAATATTTCTTAGTGTTTTAAATATACGAGTATATATACATTTTCTATTTCATTGAACAAGTTCACAAATATGTGTTTTCCATTTAAAACGCTGGTCTATATATAAATACACCAAGATATTTAATTTTGGAAGTTGAACTAATTATAAAACATGGTTGATTACAATTGATTCTGTTGCATTTACTTTGGTGTATTATAATTTTCATTTCTGGTTTTTATTTAAATTTATTGATAGAGAAAGGAACAAATTTTGTTTTTTCAGTGTTAAGGGAGAGTAGATTACTATTGAACCAGTTTATCAATATATTAATATCAGTATTTGTACCTTCAATTATTATGACAGGGTCGTCAGCATAAGATATTATTTTTCCGTTTAGCTTTTGCATGAATATGTGATTTACATATATGATAAAAAGTACAGGTCCAAGTACTGTACCTTGAGGTATGCCAAAATTACTTGTTTTTGGATGACTAAGTACATATAATACAAATCCAATAATCTCTTTAGAGCGGAGATTCCTAACGTGGGCGGTATCCTCCCCTCAGGGGGGCGGTAAAGAGCTGAGATGGGGGGCGAGGGCAAACAAAATATATTTAATAAATTTCATAAATCAATTCAACTTTTTCGTAGATACATCGTTGAAAGAATTATGCAATAAAATGAACTTTTCAATTATTCTATTGATTTTTAGATTTTTTATTTTTATGTGAATACCGCACAAGAGTCCCAACTGCTCCCAACCGTCTGGAGCCAGTGAGACTATGGCATCCCCAATTGGGGAATGTTGTGAGGCTGATGGTAGTGGGGAAGGGAAGGAGAAGGTGAAGAGGAAGGTGGGGAAATACCAGGCTATTCAGATCTGGTCACCAAACACGGCTAAAGGCCATTTCAAGCAACGTTTGATACTGAGAGTATCTTCCACTCTGGAACGTGCCCAAATATATAATATATGATTTTTAATTAATTAATTATGAAACAACACAAATTAATTAAATAAAATTTACTTGCGCACCATATACGCTAACAAAGAAGAGTCCATAACGGAGTGCTCCTACTAACCCTGACGTATGGCAATGAAGCATGGAACTGGCAAAGGAACGATGAAAGTTGACTGAATTCTGTAGAAATGATGATGCGAATGTGTCGTACAACCATGAATGATCGTTTGAAAAAAAATTGATTCGTAAAGAATGCAAGGCTGGCGTAAGCGTAATGAGTAAGATTAAGAAAGGAACGCTTAGATGGTTTGAGCATGTAGAGCGAATGAACGAATAAAGGAGAATATATGATGCGAATGTGAATAGATTAAGAAGCCGGGGACATCCGAGGAATACATTGCACGATCAAGTGAATCAAATTCTTGAGTCGGGCCATGTCACAACTCGGAATAACAGAAGAGAATGTATGAGACGTTGTATAAATGTGAATGAAACAAGAGGTGTATGCCAAGATTGAGTTGTTTGGCGGTCCGTCCTCTCTGCCTACCCCTGCGAGGAAACGGCGTGATGGTTAGTTATTTAGTTAGAATATGCACACAAATATTTGTCAAAGGCAAAAATCATGACCTAAAATAGGTGTGTCTGACAGAAGAGACTTATTACTCGAAATATTATATTTGAAATATATAAGAAATTATGTTTACAGTTCTCACATATTTCTACATGATTCGTATTTGATAAGGATCTTTTATATGCCTGCGTTTAACTGAAATCACCCTACGCGTTTTATGGCTTTCAAGATTGAATTACCCATACAATTAAATCATTTTCGGCCCGATGACGCTTTTGCAACATGTTCCTTTCTTCCTTCATTATCCCATGCATTCTTGTAGAGATAAGAATAATTGCTTATAATGACACGGGTAGAACTGTGTAATTTATACTTATAAATATATACACCACTGGTCCAATCAGCCAGTTGTCCGAGTTTCATTTGCAAATCCTAACCCAAGTCCCTGAAGAGGAAGCTGGCGATTTATAGTTGATCTCACCGTACAACAAGAATGATTAACATATCCTGTCGGGTATAGAGGTGACTGCGGAAATGATAATTATTATCTCTTATCCACAGTGTATATATAATAATAATAATAGTTGGATTACTTCTATAGCGCCGTTTTCGTGGAAAAATCACTTCAAGGGCGCTTTACAAATAATTTATATAACATATCACTTAGACGTGTAACTAATACCTTGGAGCTAAAATTTATTGCTGAAGGCTTACAAGTAAGATTAATAACTATTGACTTACAACTAAGGTTTGTGGCTAGCGATTAACTACTGAGACTTATAACTAATGACTTACATCTATGACTTATAGCTAGTGACTTGCATCTATCACTTATAACTACTGACTTACAACTAAGATTTGTGGCTAGCGATTTACTACTGAGACTTATAACTAATGTAATTTCTTCAAATGCTTTGTAACTTTGTGGCATCATTATTAATTATATAAATTGAAAATACACTTTGTATATACCACTTTACTTAAAATATATAAATATTTTTACATGTTTCGATAGCAATGCTATCATCTTCAGGATATGTATTCATTTATTCCTGAAGATGATAGCATTGCTATCGAAACATGTAGAAATATTTATATATTTTAAGTAAATTGGTATATACAAAGTGTATTTTCAATTTATATAATTATAACTAATGACTTACATCTATGACTTATAGCTAGTGGCTTACCATTTAGACGTAAGTAGGTATACCTAGGACATAAACCTAATACATATATAAACCCAATACATATTTAAAACTAATATATATTTTTATAATGTCTTCGAAAGATTGGTATTCACTTTTGTGGCGTCATTATTAATAAATGAATAAACAATTAATTTGTATTCACCACTTTATCAGTGGTGAATACAAAGTAATTTTTCATTTATTAACACATATTTATAACCAAGTGCATATTTTATAGAAAATACTGCAAAATGACTTACATCTATGGCTTAAAACTAATTCTTCAACTAACATACATATTTATAATATTATGAATACCTTTTATGATTATTGCTCGTGCTGTCGATGGTAAAGCATACAAAAGTGGAAGTATATGAAATATTATTGAATTAAAGAATGTAATCTGGGTGGTAGAAGGTAAATAGATATATAGGTAATTCCCTTGGACGAAGTAATCGAAGACACCACTAAACCAATATATACTTAGATTTTATCGAATTGTCGCCTAAGAAAAAGGGGAGGGGGACCGATGATGAAAAATATAGTCCATAATATATACAAGTATACATGTACAAGTAAGGTTGAGAACCTCTGATCTATACTAAAGTGGCAAAAGTGGGGAAAGAATGTACTTCACGAGGATGAAAATCTGAAATAACAGTACTTGGATACTTATTGAAAAGAATATAAGAATTTTTTGTTTTTATAATTTGCGCCGATTGTTCGCAATAAAAATAAAGCTAAATTTGCAAATATTTATTTAGCATTTCTATTGGTTCCTACTTTTTTAAAAGAATTATTGAGCATTAAAATTAATAAATGGTAGTTTTATACGTGATTTATGTTTTCTGCTAATTTATTATTTTTTTGGTGTTATTTCTTCAACGATCCGAAGCTGGAAATTATGTGTACACTATCAGACCTTTATTTGTAGCCAGCTCTGTTGATTTTCCCCCATAAGGTACAATCACGCAATGTATAAATTGTAGCTGTCATCAGAAAGTGCCATGTGCCCAGCATGGTTCAAATAAAGTGTGAGGATTATGACTGCAATTTCGGTTAGCTTTATTTTAGTTTCTAGTCTACTATCCGTTTCTCGAACGGGTCTCATTACAAGGTAGAAGAGTTTACCCAATGTCAAGCATGCACGGAGAAGAGAATCAACAGAGATACTGTTATGGGTGAGCTTGGAGGAATGTCTCTTTCAGTGATTTGCCAATAAATAAATCGCGACATTTTGCAGGAAATTCGTATTGCACCTCAAAGTATTCATATTTACGCGTCGAAAAGCAAATCTCCTAATGATCATCTCGTCATTTTTACAATTGTGTGGAATTTATCGCCATTATCCTTCCCGTGGCTACCGTGACAACATCTAAAACTAACCCAAACTGCTAATTTAAGTAAAAAAGCAATAGATAAAAAAGGTTCGACTTGTTCACATAAACAGAATATTCTGATAGAGTATTTAGTTTTACACTTTTAGAAATGTTTATTAATTTACTTACCGCAGGAAACTACGACATGAACGCTTTAGCGTTTACGTCATTTAGGTTTGACAAGATTGTTTCGCAAAACTGTTAAAAATTACAGTATAACCCCGCATTTACCTGCCCGGAATTTACGTTTTCCCGGCAATTGCATGTATTTTTTTCAGTCCCGAGGTATTTCAGTACAATTAATACCCGCATTTACGTTTTTCTTTCCCGCGATTTACGTCCGAAATATTCAAAATATGCGAGTTACGTGCGCTTGACAATGATTGAGTCGTAAAAGTCGAACAGCGTAAAATGATTGGAGGGAAAACTCCGTGTCTTTAGAACGGCGTACGATGATTGGTGGGCGAACTCCGTATCTTTACAACGACGGACGGTGATTGGTCGGCGAGCGACATATTTAATATTGCTTGCGGTTCGATTACTATTCATGTTTACGTCCTCAATCTTTCAATTATATAATGTATAACCAAAGGAAAGATTTGTCACTGCAAGAGAAAAGGAACATTCTCGAAAAAGTGAATAAATACGTTGGCTCGCGCGTTTTGCTCGCCCGAAATTTAGGAATACCCATTACTGCTTTGGCCACAGTCATCAAGAACCATGAATCTATTGAAAAAAAGCGTTATTCAATGTGGACCCGGGGCGAAAAAACGTATGTACATCAAAGCGTCGAAGTACGAAAAATGGAGGAGATTTTAAAAGAATGGTTCGTCAGTGTGCGAGCAATCATTCGTGAAAAGGCGCAGCGCATCGCGAATCGACTAAATATTGAAGGATTTACTGCATTAAATGGATGGATAGATCGTTTTAAGAAGAGGCACAATGTGGTCTACAGGTCAATTTGTGGAGAATCGCAAGGTGTTGATTTGGACATCTCTGAAAATTGCAAGCAGACAGATGTGCCTACATTAATTACGCCGTTCCCAGATATATTTTCAATGTCGGTGAGGCTGAGCTGTTATTCAACGTTCTACCTTGTAAGACTTTCAGCTTCGAGGGTGAAGCCTGTCATGGAGGAAAATTAAGCAAGGTTCTCTTGATTACAAATTCAGATGGCAGTGATAAGCTTCCCCCGTTAGTGATTGGAAAGTCTACAAAACCCGCTGCTTCAAAAATGTCAGGACATATATGCAGCCAATAAAAAAAGCCTGGATGACATAAATCTTATTTGAAAAGCAGCTTACTGCATTAGACGATTTGATGGGAGTTTACTCGCATTTTTTAGTCCGATGTTTTAACATCAAAAAATATTGCTATTCCTCAATAGATGCCCAGCTCACCCCACAAACTTGACTTTGAGGAACATTCAGTTGGTATTTTTTCCTCCTAACTATACAAGGGAAGTGCAACCCCTGGATTTAGGGATAATTCGGGCATTCATGCACTAATATAGAAGAAACTTGGTACAGAAGTTATTGTGTAATTTAGAACGAGGTGAGGACCCCAACAAATTTAAGATGTCCATTTTAGATGCAATGCTTTATACCGTTAAGGCATGGGGTGAAATAACCGACTCTACCGTCAAGAATTGTTTCCAGAAAGCTGGGATATACAAGGAGCAGGATGAAGACGTACCCAGTACCCAAGAAAATATCCAGTGTGATGTTATAGAAGGCTGGGAAAGGATTTCAGACCAACCCCTGGAGGATTATGTAAACCTTGACTCCAATGTTATGACATCAGTAGAAGTTGATGACATTGTTGAGAGTCATTCAACACCAGCAGACTTTTTTGCTGAAGAACTGTCCGATTAAAAAGAGGTTGATATTCCAACAAAAGAAGAAGCAATGAGGTTCATCGAGGGTTTAAAAACCTACTTTACAAGCATTGGTGATATTCAAGATGACACTTTTAAATGTTTGTATAGTCTTGAAAGACAATTAAATAACAAAAAAACAAAAATGCAACTAACTAACATTCATGATTTCTTTAATAAAAAAATTAAATTGAATGTTGTTTTTTAATAAAATGTTATTTTTTCAGAAACGTAAAATTTAAATGTTTTTTTTTTCAATACCCTCCTTTTACATTTTCCCTCCAATTACGTTTTTTTTCAGTACCTTAAAAAACATAAAATAGGGGTTATACGAGTACTTATATTGAATAAGCTTAAAATTAAGTAAAATAACGATTTCCTGTGGAATGTAATGCGATATTTGTAATTATAATCGCCATCACTTCTATTTTGATACCATTTTAATGCATGTTAAATGATTCTGAGGACCATTATGCGGCGGTGAGCGTGCGAACAATGGCGGAGTTTATTAAAAAAATACACGGGTTGGTGTCAAAACGGATGTCACGTGACCTTTGCCTCCAGGTCAAAATTGAATTGGTAGATCTTGCTTTGGGCATGTCTACATAATATTGAAGTCAGTACAAGCATGGCTATTTCTCATTATCACGTCAGGCATAATGTCAGCCACTTTGGATTGATTAAGTATTGAATATGATCGTAGGACATAGAGCCCCCTTCGATCCGCCTCCCACTTTATATATTCCCAGTACCTCTATGGCTATCTGCACAAAGCTGGTGAGATCATCATCTACTTAAACAGTGTTTAATTCAAAGTAACATGAATTTGGTTGCAGTTCCGGGTATGCTACCCGTTCCCGGAGCAGTGGGGAGCGGAGTACGCCCGCACCATCGTGCTGGGTCGGTTCCTCGTATACTACGCCATCCCCCTGGCGGTGATAGGGGTGTTCTACGCGCTTATGGCGCACCACCTCGTTCTCAGCGTCAAGAATATCCCCGGGGAGCTTCAGCTCGCTAGGAGGCAGGTAATCCAACTCAATGCATACTGGCTTAAGTCAAGATTAATTATTATAATACTTGGAATCAAATGCAATATTCCGTGTGACCTGTTTAAAGGTTTCTGTGTAAGTTATGAGTTATATCTTCCTATGTTTCTGCCTTAATAATCCAACTATTATAAGCATGTTAAACTGTACCTAATAAAATTATTTATTGAAGAAGATAATAGTATTTTTCCTAATGAAATACGAAAAATATCACAGAAAAATAAAAAGGTAACCATCGTAACTTGCACACTTGGACCAACAGGTAGACTGCTGATCTCGGTAAGAATAGAAGATAATTGCGACCAATAACTTTTTTATGTGTCTTTGTCTACTCCAATATTACAACGAAATTTATAAAATTTTAAAAATGTTGTATTTCTAATGAATTGTAATATAATTGTGAGATTATAATTGAATTTTAAAATATTTCAAATTTAAAATAATGCTACAATACCAAATGCAACACATACTTGTTTCAATTGGCTCAAGATTCTTCACGGTAAAATTTTAACTAAAGAAAAATGCAATGGGCGGTCATATGTATAGGCATATCTTTTAGGTATAAATTTATTCCTGATAAAGCTTGAGCCTAACGAAACTTGTTGGTAAATAAATTGCTGGATTTAATAATATGTCAAACCACAAGTTTTCTACGAAAACATAATCTTGCAATAGTTTTTCCACCGGTAGTAGAACAAAACTTTTGGTGACCCCACAGTTGATCCTTCGACAGTTGGCTTCCCGACAGTTGCCCCCCCGACAGTTGACCCTGGTCAATATTTACTTTTTCTGATTGCCCTCTCCTATCCTATAATAATATGTACTTATGTTATTCGACAGAACACTTCTCTACACACCCCGGAGGAAACACTTTGTTATATTTTGTTCAAAAACCTATATGGTATTTTCTCTAAGCCGACTGCACATATGCACTATGAGTATACCGTATTTTGTTATTCGACCATACATCTTCACCGCATAATCCAATTTAATTCGTCGCATGCCCATTAATCTAACTTCCATAAAAACCTGTAACTTTTTCGTAAGTTGTTCGATGATACAACACGTGGAGGAATAATGCATGAAATGACAGGCTACTTTTAGAGAATCTACTCACGACTCAGTTCCCAAGTGAAGGCAGGGATAATATTTGCACCAGACGCGATTTTAGTGGTAAACTGCAGCTATACTTTTAGAGTCAATTTCTTACAAGTTGCATATAAGCTATTGGGCAATTCGTATAATAGTCGTAAGTTGACTGACTGATACAGATATGGTTTCAGAACACTCCACCTATAGAGACCTTACTGGGAAAATTCGAGCGGAAACTGAACATTGTTTGAAAGGGAGATATATTTATTAATCAATTAATAAATATTTGACAAGTCAAAACATTTTTCACCAATAAAATGTAGACATAATTTGTCTCGACGCCATCTATTGAGGGATTTAGCCGTTACAAGCCTTCCTCATACTAATAAAGTTGGTTGTTTACAGGTGAAATATAATAAAAAATAGTAATTATTGAATGAAACACTAGTATATATTGATTAACTTGGCGGGTTTGCGATAAGCCGACGTAGCTCAACGGTAGAGCATCTGACCGGCAATCAGAAGGGTGCAGGTTCGAGTCCTGTCGGCGACAATTATCTTTTCTCGAAAGGTTTTTTTCAATTTGGATGAGTGTTTCAGGCTAATAATTATTGTTTATAAAAATAAGGGAGATATATGTTAATACGAAAGAGAGATGGAGCGCGCTAGTATAAAAAAATGCTTAGGGCGTAAGCAATTGTTAAAAAATATTTAATAAAATACGACATATTTAGAACAGAGCAAAAAATCTAAAGACTACTGACTTAAATACCATTTAAAGAAACGCTGTTATTATTTTTTTCATAAATATAACATTTTAAATAACAAAAATACGCTTGTTATTTACATTTATTGGAGAATAATTAACGATTTTTTTTACACTCAAGAGAAATTCATATAATTCATATAATTTCAACTATATCTCTGAATAGAAAATATATTAAAAATAACATATATTTTTAAAGTGCATGAAAACATCAAGTTTTCAAAGAAAGTTTGTAATATGTATTCCACAGTGGAAGATACTCTCAGTATCGCCCTGATGAAAGACCACTATTCGGAATTGAAATGTTGCTTGAAATGGCTTTAAGCCATGTTTGGTGACCAGATCTGAATAGCTTGGTATTTCCCCACTTTCCCCTTCTATTTCCCCTCCCCAATACCTTCAGCCTCACATTCCCCAATTGGGGATGTCATAGTCTCACTGGCTTCAGACGGTTGGGAGCAGTTGGGACTCTTGTGCGGTATTCATATAAAAATCAAAAAAGACATTCTGAATGAAATTGTCTGTCAAACAATCTCCCGAATGTTGCAGCAAAAGCAATAATCAGCTTTGAACTCTCTGAATTGGCTCGGGAGTAATTTGAAAAAATTATTATTCCTCGTCTGTAGTTCCGAGAATATATTTACAGAACTTCATCAAAGGCGCCTCACATCGCTCATATTTTATATTCAGAAAATAATTTGCATCCCCTTCGCCTCGCGTGGCAATGAGCCTGTTTTTCTTTTCTAGAAGACATTATTTTTCAAGAAAGTCTATCAAAAATCGGATGTATGAGGCAGTATAGTAAAATATATGGTTTTATTTTGTTTCGGAATGTCTTGCTATTGAACATTGTATTCGTAATGCGTGTAATTTATTGGTCGATTTCCTAGTTTTTTTTTAGTTTCCCTATAAGCATTTTTTTATGTTATCCCACATAAGTGTCCGTAGCCAGTGGAACTATGGCATTCTCTAATGACCCTTCAGATCCGGTCACTAAACAACGCTCAAGAAATTTCAAGAAACTTTTAGATTCTGATTCGTGGTATCTCACAAGGGCGATATAGAGAACATCTTCCACTCTCGAACAAGGTACAAATATAGATTATGCTATCGATACCAGAGCCAAGCGACTTACTGCTATGGGTGAAGTTAATTAATGCAGAGAAGGAGGAATAAAGCTTTAGGGAGGAGCATTTAACCAATTTCCCGAAAGGAAAGAAAACTGGCAGTCGTTCGAAAGCATGGGACCTCGAGAACACGTTGTAAAAAAACCCTCGTTCTCAGAAGTCATGAATCAACATATACGAGATATTCTTAGAGGACGATTTCTGTTGCTTTTAAGGATAAGGAATCATCCTTATATTTAAAGTTACAGTATTTTTGTATTTTTTTGTATTTCTTGTGCATTAGCTTTGTAACGATTTCTAGACATGCTGTGAACAGTTTTATTCACGATATACATTTGTTACTTAATTTTATTTACTTGGTACCGGTTTCAGACATCCCCTGTTATTTACTAGCGCACTTAAAACTAATTGAAATTATATAAGTACAGAAATAATTAGATATTATTAATTGAGGATTGTGGGAGTATGAGTGGTGATTTGGAGTGGGGAGGACGGTGGGAGGAGTCAAAATAACGCCTTAGAGACTTTTAAAACAAACGACAAAATAATTTAGTAAACAAAATAGTAGCACACTGTAAATCACCTCTGTTAACCATGTTTCCTTGAATTGAATTCTAGTAGTAAATGCGGAAAGAAAACATTAATATTTTAAATAAATACCAACTGATCTTTAGCCACCAATCTTCTAATAAATACAATGTCAATGACAAATACGATTTAAATAGTAATTGCAATAAAATGCAATGTGCCGTGTTTTCTAACATTGTTTCCTGTGCGTTCAAAGTCGTCTAAAACTAAAACTTAATATTATAACGTCTTAATCTGGAGTGACCTGCCTGGCAAGATGTTCCTGTATCTGTTCTGTACATACTAAGATAAATCCTGGCATATTTGTACAGAGCCCTTGAGGTGATTTTTTCACAAAAAACGGCGCTATACAAATCAGCCTAAATATAATAATTTTTGCCCTACATTTGTATGATGATTGTAATTTATTGTTGTATTATATTATATTGTTGAAATAAACTCCTGCTGACAAGCTACTTGCAGTGGCTTAGCGGGTATAAGTTCCCACTGTATATAATTAATATTATACAATAAAAAAAATTTAAAAAAAAACAATTAATATTATTATAACTAACTAACTAACCATCACGCCGTTTCCCCGCAGGGGTAGGCAGAGAGGACGGACCGCCAAACAACTCGATCTTGGCATACACTTCTTGTTTCATTCACATTCATACATCGTCTCATATATTCTCTTCTATTATTCCGACTTCTGACATGGCCCGACTCAAGTATTTGATTCACTTGATCGTTCCATGTCTTCCTCGGACGTCCCCGGCTTCTTCTTCCATTCACATTCGCGTCATATATTCTCCTTACACTCCTTTCTTCGTTCATTCGATCTACATGCCCAAACCATCTAAGCGTCCCTTTCTTAATCTTGCTCACTACGCTTAAATCAGCCCTGCATTCTTTACGAATCTCAACATTTTCACTCGATCATACATGGTTTTACCACACATTCGTCTCAGAGATCTCATTTCTACAGCATTCAGTCTACTTTCATCCTTCCTCTGAAAGTTCCATGCCTCACTGCCATACATCAAGGTTGGTATCAGCACTCCATTGTGGACTGCTAGCTTCGCTTCCTTGGACAACTTTTTGTTTGCGCCAACCGCGTTCAGTCCTCCGTTAATGGAGTTTCCTGCATTCACCCTTATTTCAATATCCCTATCAGTCTTTCCATCTCTCGTAAACATACTTCCCAAAAACACAAACTATCTTCCGCATATAATAGGCAACATACTTTCAGATTACTCAGATTACATTATTATTATTATTATTATTAGCTAGGAACTTCGGACAATACTTATTACCATAATTAATATGCGTAAATCATCACCGAAGGAATAAACCGAAAGAGGTGCATCGTTGGTTTTTTTTTTAATTCCATAAATAAGAAAATTACGTTTTCACTTATACTGGAATGGTTACATAAACGTTTACACACTTTCATTATTTTGTTCATTTTACTAACTTCAGAAGGAACAACTTATTTTAAATACACCCAAACTTTTTGTTTAATGACACCTCTAAGGCAATTATTTAATTTGCCCTCGTAGCTAATCGATTGCTTGCCGTATCGTGTATGTACGGTGTTCAATCACGTTGTTGTGTAAAGTGTGTGTCTACTTGTGACATTTTAATGAATTCTGTATATGAATTCATTATTTATTTTATATATTTTAGACATATACGATATTCATATAGTTTTGTTATTGCTAACAGTTAGCTATATATTTTCTTGCCTCTAACAAAATTTTAAATATCGTTATTATTTCACGCACTGAAAATACATTTCTATAATCTGCAGCCTTCGAGTAGAATTGTCTTATGTAAGTTGGCTGCAAACATTGTATTGTAAATTGGTTTAAATCATTCGTCTACGGATTACATGTTATTATTTGACTCCATGGTCGAGGGGTAAGGTTCTCGACCACGAATCCGAAGTTTGCGGGTTCAAATCCCGGCGTGCGCAAGTAAATTTTTAAGAAGAAATATTTTTAATTTCTGTCCTTTCGTCCGGTTTCATCTTTCATTTAGGTTATGTTAATATTATTTTCTTCAATGATTAAATTTAATTTAATTATTTGTGCTGTTTCACAATTAATTAATGTTAAAATAATATGTAGAATATTTGCTCACATTTCGGAGTGGAAGATACTCTCAGTATCGGTGGTGAAGGCCACCATTCAGAATTAAAACGTTGTTTGAAATGGCTTTTAGCCGTATTTGGTGACTAGATCTGAATATCAAGGTATTTCCCCACCTTCCTCTTTCCCTTCTCTTTCCCCTCCTCAATACCTTAAGCCTCACAAAATTCCCCAATTGGAGATGCCATAGTCTTACTGTCTGCAGACGGTTAGGAGCAGTTGGGACTCTTGTTCGACCTTCATGTAAAAAATAATTTGGCACATTAATTTGTACTGGGGAGCAAATATTTTCACACTTATTATCAGCTACGAAATAAAACAACTAGTTCCTAATTAGTTTTCGTTTGGAAAATTACGAACTTACCATCTATTTCGATTTAATCTTAAAATACTTAACGTCTAACATTTGTCGAGCTTGCTTGCACAAAGGCGATAGAAATATACTATAATATTCATTTAAATATTTTCATCAGGGCGACGAGTTTGTAGGGTGACCGCAACAAACCACATTAAAGAGAATATCCTTCCACAATATGGTATCATTTCTACAGCAACGTCTCTTTACACCATTCTGAAACTAAGACTGTCTGAAACGTTGGTTCAAGAATCGTAAAATTGCATATTACCTTTATGAATAATCAATATTAGATAAGTTTTCCTCATTTTAAACGTTATTTTTTTCAGTCAACTGAATATAAACATTGTTTAATGTACGAAAAAAAGATTTCATAATGCTTACAGACTTGAACTTGGATATTATTTGTGTTCAGAGCTCATAAACAATGAGTTTACTGTCTTCAGCATAAGTAGAATTAGATTATCTACTGAAACTTCATCTAGAATTTTTTTTTATTTATTGGTGGTTGGAAAATGTAACATAAAACTATTCTGTGATTTGAAACAGGATTTCACCTCTAGTTTTTTGAACTTGTAAATGTTCATTCTCGCTATATTGAGCAAGACCATTTATGCATGGATTTTTATGACCGGCTAGGGTGGCGTAGATTTTTTTCCGAATGTGTAACAATTATCGGTTTTATTCGATTGTTTGTGTCTTTATGAAGATTGGAAACCCTGATCAACATGGGGCATTTTATTCTAATCGAATGGCTTTGTTTTGCAGAGATTGTTCATGTGAGTGTGAGCTGCGTATCCCCAAATGGGTGCATTTTCTGTAAATCCCTGCCTTATGGTCGTCTTATAGATGAGTAGTATATTGTCTAATGATAATTGACTATTTCTACCTAACACGAGTAGAGTGCGGCTATTGAATTATTTGCTGATTTTAATTATTCAATGAAGTGTTTTACCCACATTAATTTAAAGTCTAAGGTAACTCCCGGGTATTTTATTAATTTTTACCGTGGCACCCTTCTCCCGCATAGGTGAAACATTAAAGCTTTCTTCAATATGTTCGGGGAATGTTAAGGCTTTCTTCGTGCTTACAATAAATATGTATTTTGATAAATCATATTATTATATTTCTCTCCTATATGTTTTCCTCAAACGAATTTTTTTCTTTTCTCATCTTTTCCACGAGATATTACAGTAACGTCGAAATGATCTTCAACCCAATATAATATGAACATGGAAAGTACTACTAGAAAATTTCTAGCCAATTTCACTGCAATACTATTCTGCGTAAATATTTTAGATACGGTAAGGGTACTTGGTATGTTTAACAAATGAATTTTTTTTCGGTTCAAATGTTATAATTTTTCAGAACATATCCAAAAATCTAAGGAAATATAAATATCTGTAGGTACATGTAGATATATACATGATAATGTATTCGGGGGTAAAGGGCAGTAACTTCGGCGGTGATTCTACGTGATGGTACAAGTAAAAACGATTACTTTGTTCGAAACAATTAAAGGAAATATCCTGAAAAAAAAGTTGATTTGTTTCTATGGAAAAAAAACTTTATTTATTTTTCATTAAATAAATATCATTGGGGTTTATAACCTCCAATAATTTTATCGAAAAATAAGTGTTATTAATTATTTATGCATGAATCACTTTTAATTTCAGCTAGCACGTGAAAAACTAATGATAAATACAAGATTTTCACTAAAAGTGAAATTAGGTATTAATTCAATTTCTTTACGCACGCACATCAAGGGCAGTTTAATTTACATTGATCGTTTCATATAGGGAATATTTTTTGTAGAACACTTATTTTTTAGCTTTGAACTTTTAAGCATTATGTTATTATGAATTTTTCTGTGAATTTTCATTAAAACTTTCCTTGCATTAAATTCGTCTGAAGAAGTCGGAGAAAACAGAAAGCTAGGAGATTTTTAAAATGAAATTTGGTTTTTATACCATAGAAAAAAAAACATCTATTACTTGGGATCTTGCGTGGTGATGTCTGGTCCTTTTGTAAGATTAGGAATTAAGCATTTAATTAGGATTACGGAATTATTTTTTCGACAAATATTAATCGTTCAAATCGTACACGATCGTTATGACCTTGCCCACTCTGGTTAAGGGCGCGTCGTATTTGAGATTCGCTCCATCGTTCCAGGCTTTATTGATTCCCTTTAGAATCAGTGCTTATGCAATTAAAGAAGGAATAAGCTGATGCCAAACAAGATGATGGCTCGAAGGCAAACGTATATTTTATATTACGGTGTAATTTGATGACAAAAATGACAGGACCAGAGTGTCTTCAAGTCATTCAAAATAGTTGATGGGCGTACGTATAAAATACCAAAGAAATATGTTGTTTTTTTTTCAATGTGAATACCTAATGCAAAAGAGACTCAACTGCTCCCTTTTAACTAGAGCCATCGATACTATGGTATACCCAACTGAAGGGTGTGAAAGCCATTTCAAGTAACGCTTCGATTCTGAATGGCATTTCTTCACCAAGGTAGTGACAGATACCACTATGGAACGTGCCGCAAGCACTAAATATTCTTTTATATGAAATAACACAGTTTCGTGAAATAAAATTGACTTACAGATGCCGGTATTCCAGCCCGCAACCTCCGGATTAGTAGTCGAAGACCTTACCCTTCGACCATGTAGACCGTCATCTGTATAACAATGCAGACTATTGTGATCACAAAAGTAAATCATAATTTTAAAGTCGATTTCCCTATTGGATATAATAATATGATAGATGGATATATTAAAATAGTCTGTTATCCAAAAATTAATGAACTCAGGAAGCAACATTAGTTTTTGGCGTTAACGTCGGGATAGGTTAAGAAAAGAACGGGGGGTTAATATAACCTATGTATTTATATATACTATTTGTGATGTGTTTGGTTACAACAATGTGAACATTAAGTTCACAGAGAAAATTATACATAGAGATGCCCTATCACTTAAGGGGAATAAACCAAAATAAAAGAAGCGGGGGCGAGCTAGGCTTCCGGCCAATTTAAGGGGATCCACTTAATAAAATCCGAACGAAATAATACACTCCTTATGCAGGTGGCAAAAAGGTTTAAATTCCCGTTTAACACCGGCCGCATGTCTCGATTTACGCAAAAAAAAAACCTAAAAAAAATGTATTATTTTATTTTGAAAGGCTCATGCATAAATATGAAAATAAATTTAGATCGTAGTCTAAAAAACTTTATTTTCCACAATAAACAATAAGACAATATCAGAAAAAGGATTCACAAGTAGGAGAATTTGCACTTAAAAACTTACAAATAAAGTATCAGAACCAAATATTTTAAGCTAGATACAAATATCTAGATGAAATTAAAGGCCAAGGTATGTTGTACTTGCAGTATTTAATTAAATCATCTATGATGTTTGTATGGCATCAAATTTTCAAAAGCAAAATATATGTTTTTGTATTACTTCACATTGCATCGTCTTAAGTAAAACAGCAATTGAGTAAAAAGTTTCGGCTTGTTTACAAAAACTGAATATTTCGGTAGAGTATTTAGTTTGTCCCTTTTTATAATTTTTTTTTAATTTCCTTAGCGCAGTCAAAATTACGCGAAATAAAAGTGGACGGCAGTGAGCCAAAGCTGGTGCTAAAATGGGGTCACGTGACATTTGCATCCAGCCGGTCTATTAATTCTGACGTCAGCAGTTCAGTTTAAGCCCTTTAGCATAAAAAAGTCACGAGTCACTAGAAAGAACGTATAACATGCAACGATCAAAAAAATAGATTTGTTTCCAGTATTTTTGGTTTTGTAGCTTTTCTTAAGGTAAAGTACTGTACTAAATTCATAATATACAGTCTCTTGCTCATCTCCTACATAACTTGAGAATTTATCTCACGAACATGTCTGACATGCGGCTAAAATTTCTATTCAAAGACACGCTGGGAGGCTTTGTGAGCTGCTGACGGACATTATTCAACCCATTCAGTACGGATTGGATTGTGACGTCCATACTCTCAGTGCGGGATGGACTTTTCAAGATCAATTTTCAACATTCTTAAAATTTTAACTGTAATTTCGGAAAATTGGTAGTTATCATAACCATCATACTATATTCACGTAAGTGGAAATATTTCCGCGCACGCGCACTGTGCACGAAGAGCAGTTATGAGCCACTGGCCCCATTTACATTGAATTATCAAAACCGATTTTAGTAGATGTATGTGTGATGAATGAGCTAATGATGAATGTAAATCAGTCCAAAGTCATGGTGTTTGAAAGAGAGAGTACGAAAACAGTATATAATATAGTTGTGAATGATGAATACTTGGAGCAGGTTGATGAGTTTGTGTATTTGGAAAGTATGTTTACGAGAGATGGAAAGACTGATAGGGATATTGAAAGAAGGGTGAATGCAGGAAACTCCATTAACGGAGGACTGAACGCGGTTGGCGCAAACAAAAAGTTGTCCAAAGAAGCGAAGCTAGCAGTCCACAATGGAGTGCTGATACCAACCTGATGTATGGCAGTGAGGCATGGAACTGGCAGAGGAAGGATGAAAGTAGACTGAATGCTGTAGAAATGAGATCTCTGAGACGAATGTGTGGTAAAACCATGTATGATCGAGTGAAAAATGTTGAGATTCGTAAAGAATGCAAGGCTGATGTAAGCGTAGTGAGCAAGATTAAGAAAGGACGCTTAGATGGTTTGGGCATGTAGAGCGAATGAACGAAGAAAGGAGTGTAAGGAGAATATATGACGCGAATGTGAATGGAAGAAGAAGCCGGGGACGCCCGAGGAAGACATGGCACGATCAAGTGAATCAAATACTTGAGTCGGGCCATGTCAGAAGTCGGAATAATAGAAGAGAATGTATGAGACGATGTATGAATGTGAATGAAGCAAGAAGTGTATGCCAAGATCGAGGCGGTCCGTCCTCTCTGCCTACCCTGCGGGGAAACGGCGTGATGGTTAGTTAGTTAGTTAGTTAGATTTTAGTAGATCTCTACAGAAGAATGTCATACCCACCAATGGAAAAAAAATGTAAGACTTACTTTGTTTAAACCACTGTTGTTAATGTACAAATATATAAATGTTTCAGAGGAAAATCTCCCTTCATCAGGATACACAATAAATTAAAAATAATTAGAGACAAAAAATGAGCAAATGGAAGGAATGGAAGGAATTACAAACATTAAAAAAAAAAATTATAATCGTCTATACAATGCCATTAAACGGCTATATTCGGGACCCACGCTGACTGCAAAGTTACATAACCCAACTATTTTCGAAATCCGCATTGAATCGGTTAAAGGCCGCTAATTTAACAACCTTTTTACAGGTAGCCATAAAAATACCATCTACCGTAGGTACTCATGACAGGCGGGAAATTAAATTATTAACTCATTTTTAAGAGCATTTGTATTTCAGCTTGCGGATTTTTCGATGAATTGAATTGCCCAGAAAAAATACTGTAAAATTGACTGTGCAATATACAGAAAGGAACGGAATGTTTACTAGATACCTATTTATAAGTATTTTTGTAGATAGGTAGGATGCGTGGTCATGGATCATTGTACCCAACACAGTTTTATAGCAATGTTTTTTTTATTAGTTCAGATTATAAACAACGATGAAGTGTTGAAAATAGATCTCAAGAGAATTATTTGTATAGTTTGTAACAGTTGTATGTATTGCTCTATGTCCATGCATGCATGGCTTTGAGTTATGAATCCCGCTAAAAACTAGATTGAGGAAGATAAAAGTACCGCGCGAGTCTGGCGGCAATAAACAAGTGTAATGAATGAGAATATTTTCCTAATTAGATTTTATTGTAGGATTTTATTGTACGTATCATTACTTTTAAGTACATACGAGTATATATAAACCATTTGTGATTGTGTTGTGTGAATGAAAGTGTATTTTTAAGTGGAAATAAATTTAAAAATATTAATATTTCTTTAATATTTTTAAATATTTCTCTTGTGTGTTGTTCTATTTAACTTGGCCTTATAAAATTATTTCTGTCTGTATGTGAAACTTCTATTTTTGATATTTTGCTGTCAATGTAAAATTGTATGTACTATCTCCTACTTATGTATTGTAAATTCCTCCCGTCCTAAAATGAGTTTTGAAACTCATCGGGATTGCTTTAGCAAGAAATAAATATATAAAAAAAATAAATAAAAAAAAGTTGAATATTTTCAGATAGTGAAATTGGTTAAAAAAATACGCTTTCACTTAATGGTTTTCGTTACCAAATTAACATTGTTTTAATTTTAATAGCACGAATTGATGATTTTTAAAATATAATTTAATTATTAATTACAATTTATTTACGGACAAGCAATTTTAATATATCGAATGATGTATATGTACTCTAAATTATTAATATATAATAATATATTACGAACGCCTCGCTATATGAATCTGTACTGAGGTGTTCAGGTATTCATTTATCTTCTTCTATTTATTTGTTTTGTTTACAAATCTACGCTTTTATTCCTAGCTTGATGAAGCACACTTGACTTTTGGAAAATAAAGGGAAGATCCCTATCTTTTTTCGGCACTTCTTGATGAAGTTTCGGAACCTTGAGGTTAATGAGGAAATTTAGTTTATTGAGGAAAACTACTGGGTAGGGATGGGTTGGGTTAGGGTAAGGTAGGGGTAGGGTAGGGTTAGGGTAGGGATTGGGATAGGAGTAGGGTAGGGGTAGGGTGGGGGTAGGATAGGGTAAGGGTAGGGTAGAGGTAGCACATAATAATCTCAAAAGTTTCCTCCAAACCATTCATTACTATAAGATTGTGAAATGATTCTATAATTATGTAAAAGAATAATAAAAAATACATTTAAAATCATTTAAAAAAAGACAAAAACCCAAAACAATTATTTATATTTAATTTAAACGTTGTTATTTTTTGTTTGATTTGTATAATTAAGTTATTAAAAAAATGTACCATTTGTTTTTATCCAGATCGAAATATAAAATTACATTAAATGTGTCGATTCTCTCTTATTTGATGTGTGTTATATGTTTCCATTAAAGAACATTATATTTAATTTTGTGATATAAAAATGTAGTTATCTTTCGTCCGACTTGTTGAAACAACGAACTAATAAAGTTAACATGATTTTATTTTATCTTTCCTAACGTTGGCAATTGATTTCTTTCAAAACTAAAAATCTGATGGTGAATACTAGGATCTAGAACTATCCTTTCAATAACTATATGCTGCCCGAGAGACGAGGATTTAATTCAAGAAAGGTTCGGGCAATTTAATTCAATCAGTATATGGGCGAAAGAAAAAAAGGAAATTCGTAAAAAAAGCATCGGATGATTTATGAAAAGGAGGGTGAGAATTATTTATATTCACTTCAGAAAATCAATTTATTTTTCACCTTCATCTCTTTATTTGGATAATTTGCTTTCGTACCAGGTTTCACCATTGCATCTTTCTCAGTTTTATCATATCTTTAACAGTGTTCTTTCATTCATTTTCGTCTGCCATCAACTGGTGTTATATTCTCAGCTAGTGACATTATATTGATCATCCAATCCTCTCTTGTCAATTCTTGTTACATTGATCGACTGTTGTAGTAACTTGCTCGATTATCAGATTTTTCGTATTTTTTCTGCAACAAACCGAATATTAAAATTTTCTCTTTTCGGACCAAGTAAAATAAATATTTGCATTTTGTCGGTGTTTCAATACTTGTTTAAACGGTAAGTAGTAGAAAATAGTTATTAAATACAAACAAAAAAACACTCTTTTACAAACCACGGATTTATTGTATTTTAACGCTAACCGGTTTTGCTCAGATCAAGTCTCGTCAGGGCAAATATAATAACTAAAGAATAATACAGAGATATCGTAAATAAAACAATAGAGTGAGACAGATATATTACAAAAAAATAATAAAGTATTAGAGGGAGACAACACTATTATATATTATTACAAATAAATAGTAAATTCATTCATAGTAGTTACTTGATTACATAGTTATAATTAAATGGGTAATTGGGGCAATATAAAGGACGTATAGGAAGTGGAAGAATTCTCGGGAAACTTGTTTAAAATCGGACTGTTGGATAAATTTGTTTGGTTATTGAGCAGGTTATCTGATAATACTTTTTTTATTCGTTAACAGTTGGCTTAAAAATACAATAAATTCATAGTTTATAACAAAGTAAGAACGTTTAAAATTACACTTCCCTTGACGATGGAACGGTTGCTCCGAAACCGGTAGTCGCGTAAAATAAATGTGATTAAAACAATGTTTGATTGTTTCATTTAATTATAATGGATAACCACAAAGTGATAGCTTCATACAATAGTATTTAAATGGAAAATAAAATGATTGTTTTTACAATAACTCCACACAAGAGACACTGAGGGAAATAATTTCCCTCGAGGCTCATATCCTCTTTGGATATGCTGTGTGGAGGGTCGTTTACAGGATAGAAAAGAGTGAACATGTGTCTTGAAGAGATCCATGTTGTAGGAGGAAGGAAACACACAGGACGTCAGATCATTCCATATCCGAGCTGTTGAACATAGAAGATCAATCACCGGTGATGCAATGCTACCAATGCCTGGGTTTTGGTCACACCCAACGTTTTTGTACAGAGAAGATAACTTGCTTTCACTGTGGAGAAAGTCATAAATATGACACATGTCCCAACAAAGCGAAAGAACCAACGTGCTCAAATTGCACCGGAGTTTCAAGAACCCACCGGGCAACAAATCCAGATTGCCCACTCTGGAAGCTGATGGATGAGCGCTTCAGAGAAAGGATAGACTACGTGGGACACTGCTAAAGGCAACTTCAAGGAAAAAAATGTTTCAATATACAAGAATACATCACTAAAAGCTCCTGTATGCGTATTATGTACATGAATGCTAGAAGCATTAGAAACAAAATTGACGAAATTGAAGAAACTCTAAAAAACATTTCAGAAACAGTTCATATTCTCGTAATCACGGAAACCTGGCTACGTAAAGGAGAGGACACTTTTTTCAATATTGCCGACTACTCTGGAAATTTTGTTTCCCGTGAGATGGACAGAGGAGGAGGAGTCGCCATTTACATGCATAATACACTCGACAATAAAAAAATCGAAGAATGCGGCAGTGAAAATACCTTTCTAGGAATTAGGATTACGGCAAAAATATTAAACCTCTAAATCTGTATGTTTTTTACCGTAAGCCGAACTCAAATATAACAGACTTCTTTGACTCTTTAGAAATAATATTAAATAAAAACAAACAAGACACATTACTTATTGGAGATTTCAATATCGATATTTCAAAAGACACTGATATTGCACGGAAATATATTCACACCTTGAAATCGTATAACTTTTATGTATGTAACACAATATTTCCCACAAGAGTAACTAACAACACCAGTTCGCTAATAGACCACATAATTACAAATAGGACAAATAGTTCCGGAAAAATCTCAAATATTGATGATCCCCTTAGTGACCATAATATACATATATTGGATTATGAAAATTCCCTAAAAAACCTCCCCAATAACAGATCCACAAGAAACCTATCAAATGCTTACAAAATAAATTATCAAAAATTAAATAACACACTTAAAACTTGTAAATTTACCCATTCGTCTGACGATGTAAACAAAAATTATAATAACTTCGCTGACTATCTCCAAAATGTTATGAATTCGTGTAAAACAAAACTAAAAACTAATATAGGAGACAAAAGAACTAACAATACTCCATGGTTTGATGCAGAACTTGATAGGCTGATTAAAAAACGAAATAGCATATTTAAACTTTGGAAACGAAATCAAGGAAGTATTCCTTTGACAACAGAAAAAAATAAAACTCGTAATACTGTCACCAACTATAGAAGATATATTAAAACTAAGTATTATACGAATTTGCTTAATGAAAACATGAATAAGCCACAACGAACATGGAAAACAATTAACTCCATTATATCAAATAGCTCCCGAAACCCAACAATAGCTTGTAAATTGCTAGTCATAAATGACGAAGAAGTAAAAGAACAAAAGGAGATTGCAACCGCTTTCAACACATATTTTCTCTCAGTTGGGGAGAGTCTCGCATCAGTCATAAAAACTTCAAAAACTGATTTAAATACCATATACACGGCACCTCAAGCAAAACAATCTTTTAACATGATCAGGACAAATAAAACAGAAATCTTACGGATCATATCCAACCTCAAATCTAAAGCGGCAGCTGGTTCCGATGGTATAACCTCTCTCCTTCTCAAAAACTGCAAGGAGGAACTGGTGGATGACCTCGTATTCTTAATAAATCTCTCTCTGTCAAAAGGTATCTTTCCAGACAAACTAAAAGTTGCAAAAAGTATTCCTATACATAAAGACGAATGTAAAAAAAATGTCCAAAATTATCGTCCAATCTCTATACTTCCAGCTATCTCCAAAATTTTTGAATGTGTCATCAAAGAAAGACTATTGAAATATCTTGAACAAAACAAAATTCTCACCTCAAAACAATACGGTTTCAGACGACGATCTAACACTAAATGTGCAGCTTTCGATTTCATATCAAATCTGCAGAAACATATTGACCATGGAGATTTTACAACGGCAATATTTATTGATCTAAAGAAGGCGTTTGACACGGTGGACCATAACGTATTGATCGAAAAACTGAAACATTTGGGTATTGTTGGTACTCCTCTGGAACTTTTTAGATCTTACCTATCAAATCGCTTTTCGGCAGTAGAACTGGGTGGAGAAATGAGTGAATTGGGTGAAATAACATGTGGAGTGCCACAGGGATCAATTCTTGAACCGTTGCTATTTCTAATATATGTTAATGACATAACAAAGTGGGGCATTAAAGGAACTCTTCAACTTTATGCGGACGATACTGTAATTTTTTATAACAAAAAAAACCTAGCGGAACTCGAAATGGAAATGAATACCGATGTTTCCCATCTCACAACCTGGTTGAGAATAAATAAACTGACCCTTAACGTAAAAAAAACGCATTATTTACTATTCGGCAACAAGAAAAATTTCAGCCTCGATATCAAAATTGGTGACAACTGCCTCGAAAAGAAAACGACAACAAAATATTTGGGCCTTATAGTAGATTCTCAACTCTCGTGGGATCTCCATATAAATCATGTAAAGGAGAAAATTACCCCCATAACTGGTGTGCTATATAGACTTCAAGGATTACTACCCATTCCGTTACTAACTGCAGTATATTACGCCATGGTACATTCACACATTTCCTATCTCTGCTGTATCTGGGGCTTTGCCTGGAAGAAATTGATTGCTGATCTGCAGGTGGTTCAAAACCGAGCCCTCAGAAATGTTTTTGGACTTCCATGGGACACTCATATCAGGGACATCTACTCAGTTTCCGGTATCCTTCCAATCACGATCCTTCCTAAGTATGAAATCACCAGCACCATTCTACAAATTACTCAACAATCAACTCACACTAACGTCAAGCCACTTTACAATCAAGACATCCACAACCACAATACTCGAAATAACAATAAAATCCGCATTCCTCAAACACACACTACAAAATATGGAATAAAATCTTTAAACTACATTGCCTACACACTTTATAATTCGCTTCCAGATATGTACAAAACCATCCAGAAAAATAAAAAAATCCCAAAATGATGGTATAAAGGAATACTTTTTAAGGATTTTTAAAAATGAAAATCAGTAAATCCATATTTGTATATTTTGTTGTTCCCTTATATGTTTTCTCTTGTTTGTTGTTCTATTTAACTTGGCCTTATAAAATTATTTCTGTCTGTATGTGAAACTTCTATTTTTGATATTTTGCTGTCAATGTAAAATTGTATGTACTATCTCCTACTTATGTATTGTAAATTCCTCCCGTCCTAAAATGAGTTTTGAAACTCATCGGGATTGCTTTAGCAAGAAATAAAAATATATAAAAAAAAAAACACAGAACGAGTCGTAGAAACGACCCGTTCTAATGTGACAAACGTATGTTCTCCAAAAATTGCAATCCGTGTATAGGCGAATTTATCAAACGGACCGCCCGTTTCGGCACAGAGTGAAGGGTTTTTTTCAGATATTTAAAATGATTTCCAACCGCAAAGTTGGAAATCATTTTAAATAAATGCTTCTTATGAAAAAAAATTATCCAGATTAGTGGAGAGATAATTATATTTTAGTTTTATAAAACAAGTTTCAAATTTGGATGTATTCATAATGTCATTCTGGTTAGGTCTTATGTTATGATAATCAGGTTCCTTTGGTTTAAAAAATATATTAAAAAAACATATCTTATTTAGTGATACAAATTTTAAAAAATTATAGTAAAGATCATGATAAAAGTGTAATAACTTTATTCAGATCAAACCGTGAAGTTAAGTTCGTAAACTGAGAAAAGTGGGTGGAATGAAAATAGAGTACATGACGAACTTTATTGGTTATTAAATTGGTAGATGTAGAGAAAACGGGGAAGTTTTAATATTTTACCGCAATTTCCACCATGGGGCTGCAGGGTGTACCTCCGGGGCCAATTTTCCGTGTCAGACATCAGAATTTCGATACCATTTGATGAAAGAAATTTCGAGTTAGGATTTCAATGTCAAACTGATTCCTGCAATTCGTCTGTAATTCATTACACCTAACGCGTTGGGTCATAAAACGCCCTGAATGAATGTTCATTCTAGTCAACACTGAAAGGTTACATTTTAAATAAATATTTATTCAGAATAAACTAAAGTTCCATACCATACAGGTATTGCAAATGCACCGAAAATACCCGCAGTGTGAAGAGATCTACCTGACTTAACTAGTGATTCCTAAGTTTATTTGGAGAAAAAAATGTAGATGGATTTTTGGTTTCCGGTGACTTTTTCACTCTAAAAACACAAAAAAAACGTAAGTATTCGAAATATAGAGGTCGGGGCGGGAGTTTGAGCGATGGCTTGGCTAAGTGACCATGTGCGAAAGATTTTTATTTAAATAATACAAACAAACAAAAAAATCACCAACATTTCATTTATTTCACCAAATAGGTCAGGAATCACTCGTTAAAGTTTATCGGGTACGTCCCATAACACCTCGTATTTTGGGTTGTGATTTAAATTGCGGTTCGACTAAAAAGGTTTTCGTTCGACTAAAAATTCTTCAAAACTTAAAATTTGTTTTTTTGAATGTGTTCAATAAACACATCAAGTTGATTAATGTCCATCTTTCTTAATTAGATTTATTACTTTCGTCATATTCTGTAAATCACCCGATAATAAATGTGGATAATTTTTATTTTTAGCAGGCATATTATTATATACCTTATTTTTTCCTTAAATTTAAATGAGAATTCACACCCTGTGTATGGGAAATATAGGTCACTGACTGTTATCTTTTATATAACACCCTTATAAAAATGTTTTTTTCTTATTCATTCCTCTGTTCAAACAGTAATATCTATGTAAAATTATGTGAAAGCCCTATGGGCGTTCAATAAATAATATATTACTTTTTCATAATTTCTTCAAAAGATTGATATTCATTTTGTGGCGACATTATTAATAAATAAATTAAAAATTACTTTGTTATCACCGCTTTGTTAATATACACATAAACATGTTTCGAAAGCGATGCTTTCCTCGTCAGGAATATTCAGAATACTAATAAATAATAATGTCAAGTATAAACGAATGATAAACATAGAACACAATAATGTAAGAATAGATAAATTATAAAAATTAATATAAATTGATTAAAGTAAGTAAGTAATTAATCAAAATATTTAAAAAAAAACTATTATAAATCATTGAATAAAAAAATTACATAAAAAAATATTTTTTATTATTAATATTGATATGAAAGTAAATTCACGGGAAAGCTATTTAAAAAAATGATTATTAATTATATTTAAATTGACAGTTTTTGTGATTTCAAAATTTCGAATTTGCTTAATTATAAAACGGTTTTATTTTAATGTAAATTTTTTAAATCTTTATTTATATAAAAAACGATTAATTTCCATATGATACGATTTTCAACTTCAGAAAAATTATTATAAATTTTAATTCATTTAATAAATGACTTCTTTGAAAAACAATTTCGTTTTGTGTTCTTGCATTAAGAGTAAAAAAATACTGGCAAATAAGCACTCTTTTGGTTGAAGTTAAACATCACGAGTAGAAGAAGTAGCATTTTATTTAAAATACTTTTGAAAATTACGCATATCCCAAAACGTTGCATGTGATTGTACTCGTACATTCATGTACTGTACGTTCTTTGTTGTTCTTTTAATTAAAATTTGGTAGCGTTGATTTAAAGCGAAATATTTTAATTTTGAAACATCACTTTGCTATAATCTTTCAGGCAACTGGTTGGAGCTCAAATCTAAAAATATATTTCTCGTGGGTAGCTAAACAAAATATCAAGTATTATTCCCTATTCAAAGTCTATTGAGTTTTTTTTTATTACATTTATATTTACAGGGTATTTTATATTTTAATTTCACGCAAACAATATATTTTCGTTGGTTATTATATTTAAGCGTGCCCGCCGCTCCTCCCTACTAACTTTGCCAGCTAAGAATTCTCTAGCGCTTTTATCATAGGTAATCCTTAAAATTTATATTTTAAATGATAAACTAATGTTTTTATAAGACAAGATTTTTTATGCATAGCAGAAATATGGTAACAAATTATTATAAGCAATAATTATTAACCTGAAAAATCATACAAATTGAATAATCTTCTGAGAAAAAAATACATGCTGCCGACGGGACACCAACCCGCGACCTTTTGTTTACCGGACAAGTGCTCTACCACTGAGATACGGCAGGTTATTCATTACCCGCCAAATTAGTCAACATGTACTAGTTCTTCAGACTACAATCATTGTTTATTACATTTTTTCTCACTGGAAACAACCATCTTTATTTTTTGTGGGAAAGGCGTTGTAAGTGCTAACTCTCTCACTAGGTGGCGTCGAGATTCTATCGAATCTACATTTTTATCTGTAAGAATGTCGGCAGCATGTATTTTTTCTCGAAAGATTATTCAATTTGTATGATTTTTCAGGTTAATAATTATTGCTTATAATAATTTTTTACCTTAAAATTTCTGTTCGTTTTGTTTGAGAAAAAACGTCGTTATAACCAATAAATTCGTCTGCCAAAGTTTAAGGACTTTACCTCAGACATATCACGCACTTTAAGTAACGTGAAGTCTACCGTAAGGATAAATGATATATATATTTATCCTTACCACAGACTTGGCATCATTTTTGTACACACCAAAAAACTTTATGTATTTATTTACCGCTGTGCGAATTGAATCCGCTCACCCTCACGGTTTTTAGTCTCTTGCGTACACTATTTATTCCAAATACCGTTTTTTTTTTCGTGAAAATCCAATCAGAAAATCTAACTGTTCACATTGAATGAGCAATGAATATCCATACATTCCCCGAAAAAAACTGCACTGCTTTAGTTGTTTGATGTCAGGCAGTCATGTGTTTTATTTTCTCTGCATATCTCTGTGAAGAAAGGGCTTATATACAAAAAAATGTATGGCGTCAATAGTGTTTCTTACACTGTATTTCTCTTCTACTGTTCTAGAGATCGAGTAACGTGGGCGAAAATAAAAAGAAAAAGGAAAAAAAAAGACAAAGAAACTGAGTAAAATAGTTGAACATTATTTTGAGCCAATACTCAAGAACTCACAGCCACACATCGAGTCCAATCTCACTTGGAGGAATATTATAAAAAGTGGCCTATTACAATAAATCATTCAAAAGGCGCAGCCACAATTTTCACGCGTAGAATGCCGAAATGGTCCACAAATATCAAAATATTTGGGGAGAGCGTACTTTGGACCAATCAATAAAGTACTTAGGACTCATTTTAGACTCAAAACTCACCTGGAAAAAGCATTTTAAAGAAAGTTAAGTCTGCAAATCGCGCCAAAGTTCTCTCTACCCAATTCTTGGTAAGAATAATAAATTATCCAAACACAATAAAATACTTCCATAAAAAACCATCATCAGAACCATATTTTCATACGCTGCACCTATTTGAGGAAACGAAGCAAAACACACACATAAAACCCTTACAAACCCTGCGAAACAAGGTCATTCAAGTAATATTGAATGCTCCTTCGTGGATCGTTGTTAACACTCTACACAATGACAAAAATTTCTCTAATAAAGGAGCTAATTAAATCACTTTCTGAACTATTTTATGCCGGATTACCCGACCACGATAACCCAACGATAAATTCGCTATCAAGCTACGATGCAAATTCTGTATTTAAATATAAAATACCAAAAATTGACCCCCACAACGGAATAACTCCCCCAGCATCTCTGCACTTAGTTTTTATCATATTTTTCCCATTTCTACAATTTTAATAAAACATCCAAAACGTGAAGCTTAAAAAAATCCTTTAATATCATTAGAACAAGATTGTTTTTATAATAATGGTATTCTGAATTTAAATTAGACCAAGGACAAAATACCAAAGTACGTGCACTCTTTTCACTTCAACCGCAGAATGGATAACATGTCCTCCCTTGGATACCTAGGTTGTATGTATTTGTGTACGATAAATAAATCAATATATTGTTGAAATTGAATTTATCAAAAGTGTCGGGAGAAACAATGAGATTGCACAGGTATGCATATTTATCTAGATGATTGGATTTCTAAGTAAAATATAATATTAAATATGTGATTCGTCCAAATAAAACAAATTATTAATGTTCACGTGATATTATATTAAACAGAACAATAAGAAAACAAATCTATGCCATTAATTTAAAAACAACAAAAAAACAGCAATACAGTTTTGTTTCAGTGAGGATAGACTTAATATAATAGTAACAATTAAATAATTTTAAAGTTACCCGCAGCTGTCAAATCGATATACAATAAAGGAGACCACCATATTTGTTCAATAGACAATGTAAGAAAGAGCAAAATAGCGTGAATACAGCAGATATCAAGGAGCTATACAACCAAGGAGACCGTGAATGAGAATTTCGTCATAGATCTTTTTTTTTTAATTCGAATGTCAACTTGTTAAATATAAATGGTACAAGGCGCTTGCAGAGGTTGGAAATTTTCATGTTACAATCCACTGTAACACCTAGATATACATACTGGTTGACTTATTGAAGGTAATGTTAGTAATTATTAAGTTCATTGTTTTAGCTAATACGCAGATGCACTTGTTTTAGATTAAATGGATATAAGAGAGCGTAGATTGAAAATTATCTTTTACTTGATGCAGCGAATATAATGTCACAGTATATCGGCTTGCAGTTTCGAATGGCATTGTGTTCGCGGATAATATGACGGAATCTGCCGTCGGTATTCTCGGAAATTGAAAATTATAAGGCGGCAGTAATTTGTTTTGTTATATGTGAAAATCGATCAGTTGAAGTTTGCGGGTAGATATATTTATCGCCAAAATATATTATTTTACAATAGGATATTAGATATTAAAGCAAATGACCCGGCAAGATGTTTGTAATTTGTGGTAAGGTATTTTTTTAATAAGGCAAGGGAAATAGATTTTACAGATCGTTAAGTAATTACGCGCAGCTATAGTAATGATACTTAGGCGTTTTATTTAACCAGGGACGGAAAAATATTTTAATTTGAAAATAATAGGTAAGTATTTATACGAAATAAAAATAAAAACTTACGATTTGAAGGTCCTGGGACAATTTTTGCTCAATGCCGTGTTTATTTCAGTGTAGGTTTACGATTCTAAATTTTTGCGAATTGTTACGTTTTCTGAGCACGCCGGCTCGGAAGATCGAACGTCTAAAAGGGTCACCAATGTAGGATAACTGGCTCTATTCCCTTAAATATTAATATAGATGTTTAAGTATATTCATCGGCTTGAGGAAAGCATTTGCCAGCATATGCCATAAGAAACTAATCAAAAAATTTGAAAATATTGGAATTCAAGGAACAGTAAAAGCATGGTTCAAAAGTTATTTACACAAACTACACCAACATGTAAAAATTAATAATATATTTAACAAACCCACCTATTCAGAATTTGAAATCCCCGAAGGAACAGTTCTGGGACCAATACTGTTCATTATTTACGTAAATGACATGCTTGGTGTCCCAAAAATAGGAAAAATTATATCTTTTGCTGACAAGTTTTAATCATAGAAAAAAAAACTTGGGAAGAAGCCTATCGAAGTGCGAATATTGAAATAAACAACCTGAAACAATGGCTGGATGACAATTACTTATCCTTAAACTCGGACAAAACTTACTTCATGACATTTACACTATCGGACAAAAACCTTCATTTAACAAATTCCAAAATTATTATACATAGCCCTTGTAAAAATTATCCTGATAACTGCAATTCACCCAAATGCTCTACATTAACAAAAAATAATCATATAAACTATTAAGGAATAACAATAGATCAACACATAAAATGGACAGAACATATTGCGCAAAATATTAAACGAATTCGAAAACTATTCTACATATTCCTCAAACTAAGAAATATTTAACAAAAATCTATGCTACTGAAGGTTTACTATACTATAGCACAATCAATTCTATAATATGGAATAATAGGCTGGGGAGGAGCGTTTAAAATGAACTTAGCCCTATTGGAAAAAGTCCAAAGAAGACTGATTAAAATAATTCTAAAAAAACCATCTTATTTTTCTACCTGTGAGTTATTCGAGGAATTTAAAGTGTTAGATTTAAATACAATATACCAAAACAATTCATTACTTCAAAATCATAAATAAAATCTAAAATTAGAGTGATTGAGCACCAGGCCGAGAACCACAGGACAAATAATAATCCCTAAAATTAATACAACAGCTCAACACCATTACACATATTCTACCATAAAATGTTTTAACGAATTTGCCAAAAATACACAAGATGAAAAAAAAAGAATTTTTTAAGAAAAAACTTAAAATACATTTTACAAGAAACTGATTTTAGGTGTATATTATAAGTTCACTTGGAAAAAATGTATATATGTTTATATACATACATTATATAGATATATTGTATTTCTAAAAATCCTTTTATTTTATTTTATATATAAAATTAGTGTATAGACACATCAAGTTCATGGTAGTACCGTTGATATTATTAAATGTGTAACATTAAATATTAGTACTCCCTCCCTAAACACGAGAATTTCTCAATTAGGGAGGTATTAAATTTGAAAAAAGGAAACTAAAAGGGTTATTTAAATGAATAAAAAAATAAAAAATAGTAATTAAATACACTTTTGTTATTACCATGTAAACAATGTTCTTAATTACGTCTAATAAATATTTTTTAAAAAAGATCAGAATACGACGATTCTGAATATACAACTGTAATTATATATAGTTATACGTAGAATTTATAAATCGTTACTTAAAAGTGAATATAAAATCAGCTCATAAAAACGCCGTGTCATGTTGGTACCATTGTATTTGGAACATCTGACGTCACGCGAGCATTCTGTTTTTTTATTAGTATGATTTTTTTTTATCTTTTGATGTTGTCTTGTAATTAAAACGTGTATTCTTTTAGTTTTGGCAAAATTTTAACTTTATATGGGTTACTTTAGGCTCTATAATTGTTATTCAATATAAAAAAAAACTGTTATTCATGACAGAAATTAGAGCATGCATGATCAAACTAATTATCAATACGAATATTATGGTAATGTTAATTGTCAGTACTATGATTATTCTTTAGGTTAAAGTTTCTAAAAATGTACATCATTTTATTACTAATTTTTAGTCATGGTTTACCATGAATAGAATATACTATTATGTACCGTAAAGCATATCCTTGTTTTGACATTTGACATTCTAACCTCAAGACTGATCAAAACCGACCGGCCATAGAATTGGAACGTTTTGAAACGGCGGTCGTTTTGAAACTTTGAAAATTATTTTAACCATGAAAAGTAACTTAAAAAAAAAAGAAGAAATATACTGGTATTTAAGTTAAATGACACTATTGATAAACAAAATAAAAAAAATAAAATAAAAAAAATAAAAAAAATAAATAAACATTTGACTGGAGTTCCTTATTACAATCGCTGAACATAAGAAGTACGGCTGCGCGGCCTCTTTCATACAAAACTTAATTTTGGATTTGAGGTCAAAATACTCACCTAAAACAAATGATAATTTTTTTTTAATTAAAGGTTTAGTATGAGAAGTATTTTATCTATTTTTGTTTTACATTATGGAATATAAGCCATTAAAGGAATTGACTGTTCGCGATTTTAGAGGCAGCTTTAACAATTATTTATGGGGTTAACGGTGGTTTAAAAAAAAGTTTTACCCGACTGCTTTGAAGATATAATGAAACATAAAATAAATAAAAAAAATTTAAAAAAATTAAAATAAGGACTATGGTGGATTTTAAATTATATTAAAAACGACCAATTTACGTTGGAACACAACTTTGCTGAAAATAATTTAAAATATCGACCCGAAAAAACCTTCTTTTTTAAATGTTTTTTTTTTTTTTAATATTTTTATTTAAATAATCATATGATATTTACATAAAAAGTATGATAATTTTTTTACAGATACGATAAACACGCAAATATTTTTTGTAATATAAGCTGCCTCTAAAATTATGATTTTTTTTCATGGCATTATATTTAATAAATATATTTAAAAAAATCATTCATTTTGGATGGGTATTTTGGCCTCAAATCCAAAATTAAGTAATCTATAAAACAGGCAACGCAGCCGTTCCTCTTAAATATTTAATATCGGAATGATGACGCCGACGGCACTGAGAATTGAAATGTGAGATGCCCAACTCTGTACACGGGAAGCAGGAGCCGCTGTGTCGCTGAGCCGCAAGTCGGTAGCTGTGGTGATACCAGTGTGGTATGCCCCAAAAAATACTGAACAAAAACCGCCACAAGAGAGATGGATATACATTGTTCTGTCTTATACTACCTGGGATATTTATTGTTTTCTCCCATACTGCTACTTTTTGTAACCTCTTGTTTTCACCAAGTCTGTTAAGGCGATCCACCGGTTAAAATTCCAACGAAATCACGTGCTCCTTATGCACTTGGCAACAAGGTTGAGATTCCCGCTTAACATTGGCCACATGTTTCGATTTACGCAAAAAACCATCACCAAAATGCATGTTTTATTCTATTCTGTAAATCTCAGACAGAGAGCAGAAGTCCTAGCGGTCGAAGCAATCGAGGTAGAGAAGTGTTGCTGGCTAACTAGTTGAATCTGGTTTTCGCAGGCTACTTAAGGTCGCCTGCGAAACGTTAGGGATTCGGAACTCTCAGAGGTAACGCGTTCTGCGCATGTCTGACGAACAAGCAATCTCGCCTCTCCCTCTCTGCCGTCTCGCTCTGATGTTTTATTTAGTCATTCACATTCGCAAGCGATCAATGAGAGCACATTTTTCACAGACCGTGAAACATACATTGACAAAGGAAGGGAGTCGGGTTATTTGCGAACAGCGATATTTATTTTCCATATAACCCAATTCCCTTACAAAACAGACATAGTTTATGCAAGTACATTACAACAAATATGTTTACGTCAAAAATATTGCGGAAGAGGCGACACAATAGTTTAAATAATGATTGTAAGAAATTGGAACCCACGTAGGCACTGCCTACTAATGCCTGGTAATATAAGAAATATGTAAATTTTGTAGTTATAGTTTAAGTAAGCAATATTGTGGTTAAGTGAAACAGATAGAAATAAGTATTGTGTCAAGAGATAGTTTAAATATTCAATAAGGTCTGACAACGGCTCCACACGAGTTTATCAATAATGCCTTTGGAAGGAGATAAAAATAACTTTCCTTTCCAAGAAAATGTTTGGTTAAATAAATATTAAAATATGTAAGGAATTCTGAATAAAAAAATATAAATTCTGAAGTAATTCTTTCTACTTTAAATTGCGAGAATAGAAATCATTTTGGACACGTGATTGGATATAGATTTTCACTTATTTCTTGGTAAACGTCAAATCAATTTATTGAGACTTTAGGACAAGGTAAACTTATTTATTGGAAATTTTACAAATGGAATTTATAAGCAACCATTTAACGATTTCTCAAGTTCTTCAATAAAAGTTTTCCTGAAAATATCGCGACGTTTTAAGGGAACCTGATCTTTTGGTTTGTTTTCTGGAAAATCAGTCATCTTTGGGCAGACCAAACAAGTAACATATATTTGGCAGGATATGAATAAAGCGGGTTTCGTTTATTTTATAATGCTGTTTTTTTCTCTGAAATTTGCTTTAACTTATTTTTTTATTTTTATAATCAATAATTATTAGCCTGAAACACTCATCCAAATTGAAAAAACCTTCCCAGAAAAGATAAATATGGCCAATAGGACTCGAACCTGCACCCTTCTGATATCCGGTCAGATGCTCTACCATTGAGCTACGTCGGCTTATCGCAAAGCCGCCAAGTTATTCAATAATTACTGTTTTTTATTATATTTCACCTGTAAACAACCAACTTTATTAGTATGAGGAAGGCTTGTAACGGCTAAATCCCTCAATAGGTGGCGTCGAGACAAATTATGTCTACATTTATTGGTGAAAAATGTTTTGACTTGTCAAATATTTATTAATTGATAAACTAAAGTTTTTAAGACAAGATTTTTTGTGCATAGCGCAAAGGGTAACAATTATTTTTATAAACTGACAGGACTCGAACCTGCTCCCTTCTGATATCCGGTCAGATGCTATACCATTGATAATTATTGTTTATAAAAATAATTGTTACCCTTTGCGCTATGCACAAAAATCTTGTCTTAAAAACTTTAGTTTATCAATTAATAATTTATTTTTTTTAAGTTATGCTATCACCACATATTCGTTGAAAACATTGTGACTTGCCAGTTATAATATTAAGACATAAATTTAGATAAGAGCAAATAATATTATGCGTGGACCCCACCACATTCATGTTTCATAAAATATATTAAATTTTAATTCGCGAGAATCATTTCACAATTTTTTTTTTAAATAAAGGGAAACATTTTTCAGGAAAAAATTAAAAAATAAAATATAAGATTCTAATGTATTTTTGGCATTATAAATTTCTTTAATCCATCTCTTCTGAGAAATCCCTCTCAATTTTACGTTAGTGTTGGCAAAGCTGTCAACATTTTATTGATGTAGTGAATTATTGGATAGGTATATACAGAAATAGCCCACTCTGTCATGATTGGAAAAAAATGGAACAAAATATACCACATTTTTTTACGAAAAACCCTGTTGTAAAATTACGTAGCCGCACAGGGATAAAAATTCTACACGTAAATGTTAATTAATTAATTATTAAATTTAACGTTTTCTGGCTCATTGCTCTACAATAGTTTAAGTAGCTTTTTAGCTCGAGTATTGATTCGTACATTCGAAAATCATGTAAAATGTGTTTTAGTAAATGAGAAAATAAAGAAGCCATTATAATAATTTATAACTCCTGAAACATTTGGATTTTGAAAGACTTAAAAATTTGAAAGAATTCCCCAGACACCAATTACGTTTTAAATGTGAAAACAAACCAATATATATTAGATTCTGAAACATAACAGTTTTTTAACAAGCTTTCAATGGGATCGATTATATTTAAATTTTATGATAGGAAGACGAATAATTAATTCATTGTTAACGAGAAAACATTGTCAAAACCAATAAAAAAAGGATAAGATAAAGATCAAAACACTTAAAAAATAATGCTGTTTATCCTTTATATAATTTAAGTCAGTTTACCCACAGTAAATTATTGATTGTAAACAAAAATATTCTGAGTCAGATTTTTTTTATGTGACACCTCACGAAAGAATCCATGTATTTATAGAGAACGTACAGGGTAACTATATCGCTACCCGGTTGGGCAACGTCGTGAGGCGGGTTGATGAAGGGGCTATAGGTAGGGATTTGTTAATGCGGGCTTTTAAATGTTGGAGGAAAGACAGATGCCGGTAGCTCGTTCCACATACGAGCCGATTTACACAAAAACGACCCGTTCTCATGAAGCCGATATCAACCGTGAACGCATGTTCCGTTCGTGTCCATTGAATTTTACGCATGTGCACCGGTGCCAAGAGGATAAACGCTGCCAGCTCCTTCAAGCAGGCTCCATCGAAATATCTGTAGAACAGACTCAGCATACCTACATTGCGTCTGTGCATCAGAGATGGCAGTCGGTATGATAACAACGGATTGTAAATCACACGAACCGCCCTCCTTTGCACAGAATCAAGCTGGTTTATCAAGGAGTTAGTAGTTGGGAGATCCAGCTCAGCGGTGATATCGGAATTCAATTGTTTGACGTACTTGAAAATTGTATAGGATTAGCAGTTAATCACTATTGAAGCATCTGCTTGCTCTGTATAAAACGCCCAGTTTCTTGGAAGCCAGATTTACTCGGGCTTCTATAGAGCCACGATACTTGATCTGGTCTGAAATACTCATTCCAATAAATTTAATGCAATCTTTGTCGGGGAGGGTGCTCACTTCGAATTGCACTATACAGTAATCGACCGCCTCTTTTGCCAAGATCAGATACACTGGGGTTTTTAAGATGTTGAAGCTGACCAGGTTGGCCCTACCACAGGAACGAACCTTCTCGAGGTGGTGGTCAACTTTTATCCTCAAAGCTATCCGAGCCGTTCGGACGTCAACAGTAGAAGTAAAAGATTAATTTAGATATGTCGAAAGTGATTCAACTACCATAAATACGCGTAGAAATACTAATATATTTTGTTTTATTAATACTGTTAGTGGGTTACGAAGATGACTAAGATGAAACGTTGGAGTCTGAAAGATGGTACGCTAAGCCACACTTGTAAACTAGCCTTTGAATATTTTATTTGATACATTTCCACCCACACGAAATACTCCTGACTGATGTGAGCGAACAAAATTATTGAGATGGTTATTGACACGATCTTTATATTTTGCTCTTTTAAAGGCAACGTTTTTTTGTTTAACAAATCTTTGTTAAAGAAAGTCATCAAAATTTCTGAGTCAAAGAAATATGTGACTAAATGAATTAAAAATTACTTTGTACTCACCATTTTATTAATATACACATATCAACATGTTTCGAAAGCGATGCTCTCCTCATCAGAAATACACAGAATACTACAAAAATAATGCCAAGTATAGACAAATGATAAATATAGAATACAATAATGTAAGAATATACAAATTATAAACACAAACAAAAATTGATTAAAGTAGGAAAGTAATTAATCAAAAATATTAATAAGAAATTATTATAAAACATTGAAAAACAAATTTATATTACAAATTAAAAAAATAAATTATTTTTATTAATAACATTAGTTTGAAAATAAATTTAAAAATATATTTGTTTATTTATTAAATTTAATTCACTATTATTATTGTGTTCTAACTTTTATCATTTGTCATGTATAGACTTGACATTATTAATTTTAGTATTCATATATTACTGATGAAGAAAACATCGCTTTCAAAACATGTAGATATCAATGTATATTTATAAAGTGGTGAATACTAAGTATGTTTTTAAATTCATTTACCAATAATAAGTGCGTCCGTGGACGATACAATGGGTTTCTATTTGTTAACTAAGCGAAGAAATTCTTGAAATGAATTCTAAAAGTGATAATGTCATCGAATCTTCAATTACATGTCTTAATTAATCAAACACTACGGTTTATTTTAACGACAAGATGTAGTATTCTTCACTTAAGGCCATCCACCGGCAAAATTTTTAATCACGCGCTCCTTATGCAGGTGGCGACATGGTTGAAAATCCCGCTGTACATCGGCCGCATGTTTCGATTTCAGCAAAAAAACATCACCAAAATGCGTGTTTTATTCAATTCTGTAAAGCTCAGACCTAATTATAAAAATGTTTTAATGTCATATTCTGAAAAACTTTATTTACCACAATAAGCAATACGAAAATATGGAAAAATGTGTTCATAAGTAGGAGATTTTGCGCTTTAAACATTTTTTTAATGTCTCATACTTTATTTTTTTCTAAGCTTATAAAAAGACATAACTAAAAAGTGCACAGTTAAATGAAATGCCAAGGTGTGATCTACTTGCATATTTAATTCAATCACCTATAATATTTCTAGGCCAACAAATTCTCAAACCGAAAACACACGATTTTGCATTACTTCCCATTGCTTCGCCTTAAGCATTTCGTAGTATAATTTTTTGAATAAAACAATTGCTTTGTTTACATCACCTTTATTTTTTATATACTTCTTGCCGATCGCGTTTCGCTACCTTCATCAGGGCAGTACACTATTACGTACGAAAACATATTATTACTTTGAAAGACATGGAAATTACAATTGATTCACTCTTAAGAGGAACGGCTGCGCTGTCTGTTTCATACATAACTTAAGTTTTTTTATTTGAGGCCAAAATACCCATCCAAACTGAATGATATAATTTTTTTTAATTAAAGGTTTATTAAATATCTAGTACGGATGAGAAGTATTTTATTTATTTATTAAATTATTAAGTATATGCCATAGAAAAAAAAACGTTTTTTCGTGTGGATATTTAAAATTATATACTGCCAATTTGTGTTCCAACGTAAATTGGTAATTTTAAATTTAATTTAAAGTCCACCGTAATGCTCATTTTAATATTATATTTTTTTAAATTTTTATTTTATTTTTAATTTTATTTTCAAAGTAGACGGTGTAAAACTTTTTTTTTACTTCACCGTTAGCTCCCAAATAGTTTGTAAAGGTGCCTCTAAAATTACAAAAAAACAATTCCTTTTATGGCCTATATTTCACAAATGTAAAACAAAAAGAAATAAATTACTGGTAATCCGTTCTAGACATTGACTATAGTTTTTGATGAAGAAAAAATATCATTAAGTTTAGGTGAGTATTTTGTCCTCACATCCAAAATTATGTTTTCTATGAAACAGGCCGCGCAGCCGTTCCTCTTAACATTTCGTGTTCTTATAGAGACGTTATGCAGCAGGGCCTTGAGGATGCTGGAATTTGTGGTAAACAATTTTAGTTTTCTAACACTTATGATTGTTCGCTTATTATATTATAATATAGCTAGGTAAGCAGTATTTTAGAAAGTGGCTATGTAATATGAGTCCAGGCGATGTCACCCGCAGTATAAAAGAACTTACTAACGTATTTATATTCTAGAGACTTTTGGTACGATCCCTATATATATATTCGTCAGACTTTGGATCAGAAATGTTGGGTATTAGTAGTCTTGCCAACAGACGGAAAGCAGCTTTGCTTATAATGGGCTATAAACTCTCGAACGCTCAAATCAGCCATCCAGAGATCTTAGAAATAATTGCCCATTATGTCCCTGACAATTTTACAAGGAAGCGCCTGAATAGATTTTTCCTTGCTAGTATTTAATGAGCGTTGATTTAATTTCTATTAATGTATATTGTAACGGCCCTGACGGGGCGCCAGTATAAGGTGGCCTCCCTAAGTTGGCGCCAGTGCAAGGGCCCCCCTAAGATTCACGTGGGGCGCCAGTGCAAGGGCCTCACGGGGGAGATCATATAAGAAAAAGGAATGGTTCTTGGATGAAGTATTTGTTATTTAATAGGGTATTTTCACTGTTTTTTGTAATTGTCCTCAAAAATTAAGAAAAAAAAATTATGATAAAGACTGCATTTTTATTTTTACGAATAATGTTTTAACAACGATTTAGAATGTGTTATTTTTGATATTCCGCCAAAACGACATGTTAGTGACAGCTGTCTTACCAGCCAGTAGCGTTATGTACATCATAATGATATTTCAACTATCTCGAACCGTTTCGAAATGTGCGATTTTAGATCGTTTTTAAAATCAATAATTATGAATGAAAATATTAAAATTACACATTTTTAGAGAATCAGAGATATAAATTTTAAATCTTTTACACGTTTTTAACGTGTAATGATATG
Organism: Halesus radiatus; assembly: GCA_022606495.2. Taxonomy (NCBI): domain Eukaryota; kingdom Metazoa; phylum Arthropoda; class Insecta; order Trichoptera; family Limnephilidae; genus Halesus; species Halesus radiatus. The sequence goes on along the minus strand of JAHDVE020004427.1, from coordinate 38,841 downwards.
TATTTGTCAGTGTAACGATAGGTATTTGTGCGGGGAATGCGGGAATGCGGGAGAAGGTGTGGAGGAAGGTTGGGAAGGTGAATTTACGGGAGACAGTGTGTGTGTGTGTGTGTGTTTACCCTGAGAGAGGTTTTCTTCCAGGGAACTCGGGACCTACGACTAGCTCATCATCGGCAGGCCTCGGAGCTCTTCTTCAGGATCGTGAATCGACAGGCAGTCTTATAATTGGGGATTGTGACTCGAGACTTTATCAATTAAAACACTCAGATGCTTTCAGAAATCAGTGGTTTACTCGGTAAAAAGGGCACAGACATAGTAAGATTACACAAGGGGAACAGGCTAACCTACATATTATCAATAATGTTACGGGTAATCTATGATTCTCTCTGAAATACTCTACGAACGGCATTGTTAAATGTGACTTGAAATGGAATTACAACACAATGAAATGGGGATAACCAAGATACAGCTCACGGTTGGGAATGGCGGTCGTCGGTCGTGTGTCCGGGTAATAATCCATTGCCAGGTCCATGGTGGATGGTGCACTTCGGGGAGGATGTTGTCAAGGCCGAGTCCACAGAGAGAGTGTCGCGTTGAGAGCGCGCGGGCGGAACCGGGGGCCGCGTGAGAGTGATGTCTCCTTTTGTCGCTAGGGGTGCTAACCTAACGAGTGGCTAGTATTTATAGGGTATTTGCGTTATGTAACAAACGGTAGCCGTTGTTTGTGAAAATACCTTACTGTATGAATGTGTTGATACCGAGTCAGCGGCAATATACAGAGACTTGCTATCTCAGTATCTTGATGATTATACGATGACAACACGTCTGTTTGGCGAAAAGTCCGTTTACTGTATTGGTTAGTATGTCACATATCCGCAAAACCATATTTAAATCAATATCACAAAACAGACTTCATGTCTACATAATTTTATCGTAGTTTCACGGTACCTATTATAAAATATATTTTTGATGCTTTTGTACTGTCAAAATAGAAAATGTTTCTATTTTGGGACCTCATGTTGCTGTTCTTCTTTTTCAGGTAAATGCGAGGAGGAAAGTGGCCATAATGGTTTTGGCTTTCGTGGTGGTTTTCGCCATCTGCTTTCTTCCCTACCACATCTTCATGATATGGTTCTATTACAGGTGAGTTGTTTCCTTATTATTTTTGTAAAACATTTTCGTGTAGTTGCTAACTGGCACGCCATCATTTGTTAAGTTTCCCATCTCACGAATGTTTGATATTTACATGATATCGCCCAACCCTTTACAACTTTTCCATTTCCCGTTAACTGTAGCAGAAAAGTACTATGTTGTACTGAATTACAATTATGTTTAAATAATTCTAACGGTGAATAAAAAAATTTAAATATTTATTCTATGTAAACAATTTATTCAACAAATTACTGGCAGGATAATTTCTTCAAATTAAGTCGTGATTTCAATTAACACAAAAGTTGAATTGGCAAAAAGGTAAACAATAGTATTCAAATCGTATTTTTAAAACAAAATTAACATTAAATAATTTTGTTTATATCACCGTTTTTAATGTATAAATATCTACAGGATTCGGGAGCAAAGCTCTCCTCACTAGGATAAACAATATGCTAAAATTAATTACAAATTAAAAAAAAAAAAATAAAATTTAGAAAATAATGAACAAAAATTAAAAAAAAAATATATAAAATATTAAATAAAAAAAATTACATTAGAAATTTTAAAAGAAATTATTTTATTATTAATATTAATAAAATCAAGAAAACATCTAGTCAAAAAAATAATATTCACTATTATGTAAATTTATATTAATAATATTATAAATGTAGTTATTAACGTGAAAATAAATTTTAAAAATAACTACTCTAAATGTATCTAATTGTAAACCGGTTGCATTTGTGTGTAAAAATTTCAAGCTTTTGTTTATGTCAAAAAAATGATTTGTTTCTAAAATATGGTTGGCAAATTCAGAATAATTATTATTACTTAACACCTTAAGTGCTCCTTAACTCTATTATTAAAATTTCTTGAAATATTTCCTACATAAAAAAAAAACTTACAATCGTTAAAAATTAATTTACATACTCCCGATTTAATTAAAATGTCATATTTATCCTTGTTATTTAAAATATACTTTTAAAATTTATTTTTTAGTATAAAAAGCTGGTTGGATAGTATTTGGGATATTTAAAAATAATAAATCATAGAGTATTAATATTCTAGAGACCTATGTTAATCGCCGTGTAGATATGAATAGTGGAAATGGTCATTTCCCCTCATACTCAAAAGAGTCTTCAATTCAATTGGTACCATGATGAACATACTCTGTCCATTATACGTGTGTTCAAAACTGTCGTATTTTATCAGCGCGGGGATATACAATACCAAAAATATATATAAATAAAATTGGTACCATGATGAACATACTCTGTCCTTTATACGTGTGTTCAAAACTGTTCTATTTTATCAGCGCGGGGATATACAAAACAAAAAATAAATATATAGTATATTATTATAACGCCAGTACAAAGTCACAGCATTCACAGTCCTCCTCACTAGGGAGAGCTGTTCTGAGGCGGCCTGCACTTTTTTTTTACTAAATATATTTATCTTAAGTTCACTTTATATAGTGTGAAAGGTCATAATCACTCAGATTTCTTAGCCGTGTTCTGACTTTATTTTTAAAGATATTAATTTCTGTAATTTTTTTTATATGATTTGGTAAGGTATTATAAAGTTTTACAGGATGAAATTTAATATTCCTCTGTCCAAAAGATGTATGAAATTCGGGTATAACCAGTATATTTTGACTTATTGCCCTGGTTGAGAATCTATGTTTAGCAGTGGAGTATTCAGATATATTAAAAATAAAAAAATAAGACATTTTTTGAAAAAAAAAATTTTTTTATATTAAAAACTTTTTTAGAATATTTCGTCCTACAGAGTTCTAACCGGGACTTTCAGAATTTTCTTAATTATTGCTTTTCGGGTTATGTTGAGCCGTTCTGTGTGAGTGCCCAAGGCAGATCCCCAACCAGTTATCCCGTACTCTATTCGTGATAGACACAAAGCATTATAAACTTTTTGATGTCGTTTATATTGAGCCGTTCTGTGTGACTGCCCAAGGCAGATCCCCAACCCGTTATCCCGTACTCTATTCGTGATTGACATAAAGCATAATAAACTTTTTGATGTCGTTTATGTTGAGCCGTTCTGTGTGAGTGCCCAAGGCAGATCCCCAACCAGTTATCCCGTACTCTATTCGTGATTGACACAAAGCATAATAAACTTTTTGATGTCATTTATGTTGAGCCGTTCTGTGTGAGTGCCCAAGGCAGATCCCCAACCAGTTATCCCGTACTCTATTCGTGATAGACACAAAGCATTATAAACTATTTGATGTCGTTTATATTGAGCCGTTCTGTGTGACTGCCCAAGGCAGATCCCCAACCCGTTATCCCGTACTCTATTCGTGATTGACATAAAGCATAATAAACTTTTTGATGTCGTTTATGTTGAGCCGTTCTGTGTGAGTGCCCAAGGCAGATCCCCAACCAGTTATCCCGTACTCTATTCGTGATTGACACAAAGCATAATAAACTTTTTGATGTCATTTATGTTGAGCCGTTCTGTGTGAGTGCCCAAGGCAGATCCCCAACCAGTTATCCCGTACTCTATTCGCGATTGACACAAAGCATTATAAACTTTTTTATGTCGTTTATGTTTAAAATATTACGGATGTTTCTAAAGAAGTGCATGTACTTGGTGAGTTTTTTTTTGTAATGACCTCGATGTGTGAGTTCCTTCTGAGATGTTCATCAATTTCAATACCAAGATATTTAATGCTTTTAGAGTGCGCTATAGTGGGACAGAGGCATGATAATCCTTGATTATGTTGAAAGATTCCTTGGCATTTACGTAATTTGAGGACAGAGTCATCAGTCGGCTGTCCTCTGGCTGTTATAGAAAACGTCAGGTATTTTGTCTTATTGACACTAAGTGTGAGAGAATTTCAATTAAGCCATTTTTGCAGAAGACCAAGTCCGTGTTCCTCTTCTTTATAGGTAAAACGAGAAAAGAGTTCTCATTCTGGATATCTTCGCGCACTAGCTTCAATTGGACGAGGAGTTCAAATGACATTGCTAACTCAAGTAATGAAATTTGGCAGGGAGGAAAAATTCTTGGTCGAGAGAGAACGTTCTGTTCAAAGAACTTTGATTGTGACATTCACTCGGCGAAGTGCAGTGCGAAGATGCTCATATTAAATTTTAAAATGAAATTTTGCACACATAATATATTTTCAGTACTTTCATTTTATGCAGGTGAAAAAAAAAAATATTTGACCCGATATTATTTACTGATTTAACGTATGAGTAGTATATTTTTTTGAAGATTGAAATATTTCTCATCGTATTATGTAGGTATACATTCCTGAATTTTTGATTGACTCTCAATTTTTGTGGGCGTAATTCTATTCCACATAAAAATAAATCCGGTGGTTTGGGGATGAAATCAAATTTGAAGAAAATCATCATTTGAGATACGAGTAAATTAAAAATGTTTGGAAAGAGTAGAAAAAATAATTTGATTGAGGACGATCGTGGGCGGTTGTGAAAAAAACATCAACCGAGTTATTTTAAACTTAGGTATTGAATATTTCAAAGACAATATTGCAAATACAATTTGGATCTAAAATTACACTTTAAACCTTTTTTGATAAAATGACAGTTGCCAGGAAAATTTTAAATTTATGATTTTTTAAATTTAAACACTTATGTGGGCAGCATTATGAAGAAAATCGTAAAAATTTTTGAAAATACGTTTTTTTTATTAAAAGCCCGAAACTTTATCTTTAGCCAACAATATTTCTTAAGGACTTTTTTTCTAAATCTGAGAAGAAAAAACCTTGCAATTGTCTTTGTGTACTTCAGTGAAACCAAGCAATGCAACTGGCAGCTTTAACCAATTTCACGTGTAAAGAAAGAATTCTAACATCTGTGGCAGAGGACATAAGTCCCTTGATTCCGGGTCCAGAGATCGCGTGTCTTGAGTTCATTGCCCTTTTATAAATATTAATTAAATTTTAATCGTATTAATATTGACATTAGTAAACTTAAATACCGGTTTTTAAAATTTAATTTTAATGTGCATTTTCGTAGTTAAAATAATTTTTAAAGATAAAATTTTTCAAAGCCTACCAAAACGCACAAAATCTATTAATTGTTGGGTGTGAGGTCACACGAGTAGTCAGAATAACGGTTTCATAGAGGGTTGTCGATTTTGTGTTCATTCGAGGCGTATAACTGTTAATACAAACCTAATAGCCCTTTTATTTATTTTTTTCATTTATGAGCAAGAAAGCAATAAAGTCCTATGCAGGTTATCCAATAATCATTTTATGAATTTAAATATTTACAATTTATTAAAAATATGTTTCACTGAAAATCTATTAAAATGTACGAAAAAAACAGCTTTCAAAAAAATCCGCCAGGGAAAGGGGTCCTCCTGCCAATAACTCGGAATTGCGTGTTGTATACTTATTTGATAATATTTCTGTGTTATTATGCCGCTAAACTGATTTTGATATTAAGATTAAAATTAAGTGACTGTAAATTGTTAATACCATAGTATTATTATAAAAATATGGTTATATCATCAACTGTGTAATAACTTACACAAGCAGTGGTACCAACATAACATGGCGTTTTTATGAGATAGTTTTTTATACACTTTTAGATGGAGATTCATAAATTCTACGTAAAATCCTAATAAAAGTTAAATATTCACAATTGGCGTTTACTGATCAATATGAATATTTTTTTTTGAGGCTATAATTTTTTTACTGGAGTTCCTTATTGTAATATTTTAAGAGTACATACGAGGTGTGTTCAAAAGAAAAGGTGCATTTTGAATTTATTCGAAAAGTATTTATTTATTCACCAATATCCAATTTCACACCTTCAAAGTAACCCCCCGTAGTGAGCCGTATTGCTTCACGCAAACGTTGCATAACTTCCTTGTAGTATTCCTTATTAACTGTAAGACCTGTTGGCAAGAACTCCTGATGCACCACGCCATTGTAATCGAAAAAAAACAGTGAGCAAAAACCTTCACATTTCATCGAACTTGGTGTGCTTTTTTCGGTCTTGGCTCCTCTGGCCGCTTCCATTGGGATTATTGGGCCTTGATTTCGACGTCATAACCATATACTCACGTTTAATCACCAGTTATAACCCTTTTGAGCAAATCTGGATCGTCGTTGACGTCAGTCAACAACTCCTGAGCGATACTAATGCGACGTTGCTTTTGCTCAAAGTTAGCAATTTCGGAACAAACTTCGCTGCCACACGTTTCATGCCCAAAATATCCGAGAAAATTGCATGGCATGAGCCGATTGATATTCCAAAATCCTCTGCAACTTCCTTAATAGCGATTCGATGATTTTCCAAAACCATTTTCTTCACTGTTTCGATGTTTTCTTCGTTTGTTGACGTGGTTGCAACCCCAGGACGCTCATCGTCATTAACATCTTCTCGGCCTTCTGTAAAGCGCTTGTACCACTTATAAACACTTTTTTGAGACAAAGTAGACTCGCCGAATGCCACAGTCAACATTTAAAGTACGTTGGAGCACTTTATTCCACTTTTTAAGGAAAATTTAATACGCATTTTAAGATCCATTTTTTTTCAAAAGTAAAAAATCAAAGAACACATAAAAACGTGACTAACCTTTCCAGTTTTCAAAAACAAACCACTAATCCAAAATAGCTGATAATGCTAACAAATGATAAAAATATGTTTACCAACATCACAAAAAAAAATCGATAATCGAATGTACACAGCCCGCGAAAATTCAAAATTCACCTTGTCTTTTGAACACACCTCGTGTATTATTTTAGTTCAGTCTTACGCAGGGATTTACGCATTATCGAACTTTTGTAAAGCCACCATTCTGGAACAAAACGCTATTGAAATGGTTAAACTATTTTTATTCAGCAGATCTACTACTATACTAGCCAGACACTCTAAATTAGAACCTACGTATTCTCTTTCCTTTTTTTATATATCTTTCCATTCCATAATATTCCACAATCTGCCACAGTTAAGTACTTTACGGGTAAGACAAAATACGTGTTATAACGGATTTATTCTGTTTTACTTATTTGCCTATGATTTTCAAATATATTCACGAACAATAATTTGCATAAGTCGGTGATGGATTTTTTATTGCTTTTTCACAAATATTAATTGTTTCATACAATAAGAAACTCTATTGAAAAATATTATGATATATATATTCATATAGATCAGCAAACACCGATTCTGAATAAATAACTTTTATTATCGTATTGTTAAATTTTTGTGTGCAGTGCCAAGGAATATTTCTCTCTCTTTATGTGTCAACTGTGGTTAGAGGTCCATAAATGTGGAGATAATCTTCTACCCAGTGAGCGGGCTGCCTATTTCTATTATAGGGTTTTTATTTATTTTTATTTCAAAGAATTCTAAACTTTGTTTTAAGTGCTAGCGGCACTAGCTTATGGCAATCTTATCTTTAAGCCCACTCACTAAGGTAATGGAGGGTATAAGATGGAATTTGGGCGGAGAAGAGGGGGGATTAGGTATTGGGAGTCCAGCGGAAGAGGTTGGAGATTGAGGGTTTCGAGTTCAAGTGGTTGCTAGGGTAAACAATCACATAACTTTTATTATATATAGAATTATCCGTAGAATTTATCAATCGTTATTTAAAAGTGCATAAATAATCATCTCATCAAAATCAGTTGCTATGTTGGCACCATCGTATTTGGAACATCTGACGTCACGTGTATTCTATTTTTGGATTAGTAAGTTATTTTTCCGTTTTGTTTTGTATTTTAAATATGTCTTTTTTTAGCTTTGCTGAAATTTAAACTTAATTTGATTGACTTTAAGCACTATAATTGTTGTTAAATATAGAAAAAAAACAATTATTAACAACAGGAATTTGAATATTTATGAGTAAACGAATTATCAATATGGATATTATGATAATGTTAATGCTCAATATTATTACTATTCTTCGTGTTTCTAAAGAAGGTGCAGAATGTTTTTTACATTTGTTTAGTTATGGTTTACTATGAATATAATATAAAATTATGTCCGGTAAAGCTCATACATGTTTTGACATTTGATATTCTAACCTCAAAACCGACCGGCCATAGATTTGAAGCGTTTTGGCGCCCTTTGAAAAATTAATACTTTGAAAATTATTTTCACTATGAAAACTAACTTTAAAAAAAATAAACCTAAATATTCTGGTATTTAAGTTTGAACGTCATTATTGATAAAAAAAATAAAAATGGGCTTGAGTTCCCTATTACGTGATTTCAAGAATTGATAAATATGTAAATTAAAATCTCTCAATTGTACGTAAAAAAGGGACAGTTACGTGAGGATTTCCATATAAAAATGATAAAACTGGCGTTCACGAAACCGTGTAAGAAAAATACTCTAATTTGCCTATAATCTCCTAAATAAAATAAGAAAAACTGTTTTCTTTTTTTAATGAGTGTGGCCTATGGTAATAGCACTAACAATTTTCATTTTCTTTAACTTGTAAAAAAAGGCAATCTCGTTCTAGATTTAAGGTCACGTAAATGGAGACTATGTGTAAAAAAAAACAAATGCTTTCCGTAGCCGTGAAATTCACAACCGACAAAACCAAAAAAATTACGAACCCTAAGGAATTTTATTTTAAAAGGTTAGTTTGTCGGATTCAGAAGGCTACACACAAAAAAGGTGTTTCTTAACAAATTGAGACCACTTGCATATTTTTAACCCTCCAAATTAAAATAGGTTGAGATTTTATTTTATATGAATACCGCACAAGAGTACCAAACTGCTCCCAACCGTCTGGAGCCAGTGAGACTATGGTATTCCCAAGCACAGTTTGAAAAAGGATTTAAACGCCGATACAGCTGCAACGGACTGAATAATAACATTATTAAATTTCAATTAATTTAAATATATTTTAAAAAATTAAATGGAGTTTTACCAATTAAATACAATAACAAGTGTAATGTTTCAGTTTGTTAATAAAGTTTTTTTGTCTGCCATATTTATTACCTTTTGTGTATTGAATGGCATACTATTTCTCAAGTAAATATGAAATGAAACTTCCGTTTTTCATAAATTTGATCATATGGAGTATAGCTATATATCACGCCAAATCGGATTGAAGAAGTTAAGGACGCCCGAGAAAGATGTGGCACGTTCAAATATAACGAATGTTTGGGTTGGGCCATGTCAAGATCAAAAAAATATTAAAATTTTCAGGGTAGAAGTCAAATATCTGGGACACGTCATTATTAGTAAGTTGATGGATGACGATGATATCCACAGATAAAGACGAGCACTCAGCGTAAAGTCAAACATGCTCAGTAGAAGGTTTCGGCTTTGCAGTCCACCCGTGAAAAGGACGCTATTTCTTTCATTCTGTACAACTCTTTACACGAGTGAGCTCTGGGCGAACTTCAAGAATGGTAGCACGTACAGTACAACAACGCCTACCGCGCAAAGTTCAGTCTTTCCAGACACGATAGTACCTCCAACATGCTCACGGAGGGGCGAGTTCTTTGAGACTTTGCAGCCCTCATAAGAACCCGGGTGTCAGGATTTAGGGAAAGGCTAAACAAACCCGGAAATGTCTTCATCATTGAATCCCACCAGAGTCCAGATTCCAACATAGAATTAAGATGGAGAAATATATTAGCTCCATCAATCTCAAGTACAATAATTCACTATCGTCTATTATGTTCTCTCCACATTTTCATTTTTATGAATATGTATTATCTATGTTATTTATATATACTTTATGGGATGTGTGGGACTGCACTAACCTCCCCACATTCCCCAATAAATAAATTATTATCATTATTTAAAAAAAATGCAATACTCGTACTTCAAATACCACAAGAAAAACAAAAAATGGAATTCATCACAAAAAATCGCACTAGATTTAAATTAGTATTCTCACTGTGAAAATCAACACCTTTTATTTAATAAAGTACCTGAAGACCATAAAAAAATAAAAGATACTAACCAACTCTCAAAGGCGATTTAATATACTTCAAAATAAACTTAAAAGTCCCCGAAAATCAAGCAAACTGAAGACTATTTTCGCAGACGTTTTATTTATTTATTAAATTATTTACTCTCAAATATTTTAACAATTTTTGTTCTCTGTACCGTCCTATTATATTTCCACACAAATACCGCCATTAGATTGTACCGTTATGCTATACGTTAAATATCCTACTTCACATTGTACATTACGTATATTATGTTGCCATTACAACTACTGTATCCAAACTTGTCGCTATATACTCGTACTCCATTTTTTTTCTAATATGTAAACCACCAACAGTGTAATATTATCATATAAAAAAAATTGAGATTAGCAAAGAGTACAAAGCCGATGAAAACGTAATGAGTAAGATTAATAAAGAGACGCATAGATGGTTTGGGCATGTAGAGCGAATGAACGAAGAAAGGAGTGTAATAAGAATATGTGACGCGAAGCCGGGACGCCCGAGGAAGACATAACACGATCAATTGAATCAAATGCTTGAGTCGGGCATAAATGTGAATGAAACAAGATCTGTGGAAACGGCGTGGTGGTTGGTTAGTTAGTTAGTTAAAATATTTTATTATTATTATTATTATTCATTATTACAAGCATCTTCTTGAAACACTTTAGGAAACATTACTATGTAAGGATATAACCATCTAAACGCAATATGTACACTCCGCTTCTCTACACAAGGATTGCTTAAAAGAGGAGTGTAATTTTTTTTATTAACCTTCTCGTGAGCATTACATAAATCACGGCATTCTTTTTTCTTCAATCTTTTCTCGTTGTTCGCTAATTTTGGTGTTAAAAAGCCGGAATAATTATGATCGAACAAAATACAGTTTTTTTCTGAAAAAGATCTGTAAATAATTTTCATTAGTCACAAAGTACACTCCGATAATTATTATTTTTATTCGAATGAATGCCTTTACGAACAAAACAATTGGTCTTCAAAGAGGTTTTTCCAAGGTTCACTGATCGGAGAAACTTTTAGAGCAATGAATCAAATTTAGCTTTTAAATTACAATTTTTTTTTGTTAATACTCTTCTGAAAAAGATCATCAATTTAAAAGTTGTTAATAAAGTCCTTTTTTCCCTAAAAAAGTTTTTTTAATATTTATTTTAACATTTATATTCCAAGAAAGAATTTGTGTTTATTTCTACAAAATATGTTAAATAACTTTGTGGAGGCAAATTTATTAAATGAATAAAAATTACTTTATAATTTATTCGTAAGATTGATATTCGCTTTGTGGCGTTATTATGAATAAATGATTGGCTCTGACGAAAATAATTTCCCTCCAGGCCTGTGTGATCTTTAGGGATGATGTGTGGAGAAACATTTAGAGGATAGGAAGGAGTGAACCTGGATCTTGAAGAGACTCATTTTGTAGGAGGGAAGAAACACAGAGGCCGGCAGATCATTCCACAGCAGAGCTGTTGAACTCAAGAACGAGTCGTAGAAGCGACCCGTTCTCATGTAACAAGTGTCAACCGTGTACACATGTTGGGTTACAGAGTCCCAACTACTCCCAACCGTCTGAAGACAGTAAGACTATGGCATCCCCAATTGGGGAATCTTGTGAGACTGAAGGTATCGGGGAGAGGAAGGAGAATGGCAAAAGGAAGGTTGCGATATATCTCGCTATTCAGATCTGGTCACCAAACACAACTTAAAGTCATTTCAAGCAACGTTTCAATTCTGAATAGTGGTCCTTCACCAGGGCGATACTGATAGTATCTTCCACTCTGGAATGTGTGCAAATATAGTACAGATTATTTTTAAATGAGTGAAACAGAACAAATTAATTAAATAAAATTTACTTGCGCACGCCGGGATTTGAACCCGCGACCTTCGGATTAGTAGTCGAGAGCCTAACCTTCGACCATGGAGGCCGTCGATTGCGCACCGGTGCCGAAGGGATCAATGACGCTTGTTGCTCAGAGCATCTGCCATTCAAATACCGGTAGAACAAGGAAAGCATTCCCACCTGACGTCTGTGTTCCAAAGATTACAATCCGTTTGTTAAGATAGGCGAATCTATCAAACAGACTGCCCATTTATGCACAGAGTAAAGGGTTTTTCAAATATTTTGCCGCTCCCAATAAGAAGTGACTGCCAAATTCTACATCGGGGTGCACTAGCGATTTGTACAAGGTCAGCAGTTGTGTACTATTCAAGGCATCTGCGTGCTCTGTACAGTACGCAGAGCTTCTGAGAGCCTATCTTTCTTTACTCTGGCTTCGATGGAGCCCCCATACCCGAGCTGGTAACTTACAGTTACATCAAGCATATCAATGGAGGGCTTGTTAGGACAATTGCTTCCATTATAGGAGACTAGATTGTAATTTCGATCCCTTTAAGATGTAATCGGACATGATTGAGTCTTTGAAACACTAAATTCGACGAGGTTATTCTTACCCCAAGAGGAAACCCTCTCGAGGTAACCGTCCATTCTCTGCTTCAAAGACCTCCGAGTCGTTGGAGTGTGTGTGCCCTTTGGGGGCTTGTCAAACAAAAAGCTACTATATTCTAGGGTCTATGGATTTATCATAACCTGAGTTGGAGAAATACTTGCGGACATTTTGTGTCGTTTACATACACTAAGAAATGATGCAATAAATTATTTAGGCCACATTGGGTTATATTGCTTTGCACCAGCGTTACATGTGCAGTGTTTGAAACGTTTTGTCATGAAAGTTGAGAATAAACAAGGTATATTGTGAATCACAGATGATTCCATAAAAGTGATTCATGAATCGGCAAAATTTACACACTGTTTTTTCAGATCAAATTCTTGACACGTCGAATTGTATACACTGTGGGAATTAAAAAAAATAAGATCGCCTGTCCTTTGATTGTCCTGCTCTAAAACTTTTAAAAAATTATTCGAAATAAAAATAGAGTAAGGGTAAATAAAAATGTGTAAATAAGTTAACTCCATGTGGCTTCACCATAGTTTTAAAAGCCGAAACAGATATCACAATAATAATAAAAATAAAGTGCTCGCAAAACTTAATAATAACATGATAATTTTTTATTTTTTATTAGAAACACAAACACAATATTTACCTACATAAAAGCATCATATATAATGTATCAAATATATAATAGGATGTAAATATGTCTAATAAATGTGTTTACAACATGTGTGGATTACGCAATAAAGGTCATGAATTATTTAGTTACAAATAACAATATTTGTTTACCTATCGTACTGAAACTCGGTGCCTTAAAAACATGACAATGATACCATGGCCAAACAAACGAAGATGTTAAAAATGTTGAAAAATAAAAATGACACAAAAAAATTTAAAAAATTTACTTTTTGTATATTTAATTTTATATTTTAAATTCATTTATGAAGACATAAAAAAACATCATCAGCTATGGCTCTTTGTAATAAGGTTTTACATGAATTCATGGAATTTGAGAAAATATCAAGCCGGTGATTTTTACTTATTTCGTTATTTAAAATTTAAATTAAAATGTATAGTGTGACCTCACTCATTAAGTTACTATTAACTAGATTGTGAACAACTTCGAAAAACATAGTCAAATTAATTAATATTCTTCTTTTTTTAAAGATTGGTATTCACTTTGGGCCATCATTATTAATAAATTAATAAAAATGCTTTGTAAATAGCATTTTTTATTACATAAATATCAACGTGTTTCGGAAGCGAAACTTTCCTCATCGGGACAAATAGAGTACTAAAAAATAATAATAAATTTATATTAGAAATTAAAAAAAATATATATATTTTTATTATTAATATAAATAAAACACAATAAATATTCTGAATTTGCCAACCATGTTTTGAAAATCAATGATTATTTTGATGTAAATAAAGGTTTAAAATGTTTACATACGAATACAACCGGTTTACAAATAGATAAATATAAAATTTTAGAAATTAGAAAAAGGGTTAATGGTCAATTAAATGATATGAAAAATCATTTTTTTTGAACAGCTGTTTCTTTAATTTATTTTCATATTAATAACTATTTTTTAATACATTTTTTTAATTTATTTTTTTATTATCAACATACATTTAAAAATAATAACCATTACTATTTTATTTTTACGCTTTTGTCATTTTCTTGATTTTTTGATTACGTTCATAATTTTTCTATTCTTACATTATTGTGTTCTTTGTTTGTCATTTTTCTATACTTGACGTTATTATTTTTTAGTATTCTGTTTGTCTTGATAAGGAAAGCATCGCTTTCAAAACATGTTGATATTTATATATTAAGAAAGTTGTGTTTACAAAGAATTTTTTAATAATTTATTAATATTGTTCTTTTGGGTAGGCTCTCAAAATCTAAATAGTTAAGTGTCTGCTTTAGTAGACGGTGAACTCCCGATCGAAATGACAACATAATGAAGAATGTCTTCTGAATGGATTTAATTCTATGGTATTTATATTTGTCGTGTAATGTGGAGACCAAACAATTCATCCGTATTATATAGAACTATGAGGCTATTTGCACTTTTAAGTGGCTTTGTGCCTCGTGTTATAAAATCTAACATATTGTTCGCCTTACTTACCGTTTTTTTAGTTGGAAGTCAATTTACTGTCTAAGTGCATTTCAGGGTATTTAATAAAAGCATTTTTTTCTTATATAAATCCTATATACTCTACGAGAAATCAAGATATCTAATATTACAATTGAAGGAAATTACTTTGCATACAATTCGATTTATTTAAAAAAAAAATTTTTTTTTTAAAGAAGTCCCACGAATTAAAGACTAACTAACAATACATTTTTAAATAACCCAAAAACTTCTTTGCTGTCAAGATTTATAGTGGCCCTCCACGCTGGCAAAAAGTGATTTTGTTTAACGAATTCTGATAATATAATATATATCGTGAAAATGTAGTGCCACCCTAAACTTAAAAATATTTTCCGACTGCCTCGGCGGGCCGACTGAATTAAAAGTAATCAAGAAATGGTATTTAACCACCATAAATTAGTATTTTAAGTATGAGCACAGTTTATAAAAATGGAAGTTAGGGAAATAGAGCCTCATTATCGTTTTTATAATTTTATTTTATCTAAAAGCCTAGATTGCTTACTTTACAGGAGTTTAATCGCTAGTCAGTGATATTTTTTAGAAAAATGTCTTTCCCCTCTCACCATTAAACGCGTCTGCAAATATATGTTATCTCATTTTCATATAACTATTTCATACATAAAATTTTTTGAAACGTAGGTATATTTCATATTTGTATGGACGCAATACTCAGCAGCGCAATAGGATAAGCTGAGGGTGTGCTACAACAACGCATACAGGCAACTTCTGCAACTTCCAAGGTTCTGCGGTGCCTCTACGAAGTTCGCCTTACTTCGCCACCGACTAGCCAGCTCCTGGGGCAGGACACGGAAGTGAACCAACACCACTGTCGTGGCTCGATGCAGATGATGCGACTACCACTCTTAAAGACGACCCCTTGAATTAAATTAAAATAATTAAATTTATTCTATGTTATTTTTAACGAGCATGTTTTCATTTTACTTTTATTTTGATGTAATTGTCATTTTGTAATTTTTTTTTTTATCTAATTTTCTTCTCATCTATTTTAATATTTTACCCTTTTTATTATAATTCTCTATTTATATTTCATGTAATATGGCAGATTGGGTTCGCACTATCCATCAGTCCCGATGAATAAAAAACTTGAATAAATAAATAGAGCGGTTACATGCTACGGTTTCCTACTAATTCCGGAAGAATCCTTCTTTAGACAAGGAGTAAATTGTGCTTTCATTCTACTCTTAAAACACCATTTAAAAAATATTTATATATTTTCAGTTCCAGTGCAGAAGATGAGTACAATGCGTTCTGGCACACCTTCCGTATAGTGGGCTTCTGTCTCACCTTCATGAACAGCTGTGTCAACCCTCTCGCGCTGTACTGCGTCAGCGGGACCTACCGACAACACTTTAATAGGTAAGCCAATCAAACAACCCAATAAACCGAGTAAGCCAAACAATCAACCATGCCAACCAACCAAGTAACCTACCTGGTATACTCGTAGTGGCTTCTTTAACATTAGTTTTATTCACGTTTTCAATCCGGGGATTATTTTGGTTTTTACCAAAAAATATGTTGTATTAAAAATGGAGATAATAAACTTTTTGAAGATACGTATCTTTCATCAAGTCACGCTGGCAGCGGCATTTTTGTATGAATTTTTCCGGGGACTTTTATAAATTATTGTAGTAAACATTTGACACCCCTCATGTTTGCTATTTTCAAGCAATCTCTATCTGCAGCACCCCTTCCTGATAAATAGAAGACAGCCTTCATTACCCAAATCTTTAAAAACGGCAGTTAAAATGAAGTCTCAAACTATCTACCTATATTCAAATTACCGATTCTAAGAACTGGAATTTTTTTTTTACGATTAATTATATTACATTATTTCACCATCACTTTTAATTAATCAACACGACTTCTTGAAAAATCGTTCGATTACTCAAATGTTGCGTTTTTAATGAAGTTCTTCGTGGTCAAATGGATATGCGACGTCAGGTAGATGCCATTTATATGGATTACTCCAAAGCATTTGACCGTGTTAATCACTATACGAGTATTTAATTACAATCACGCTGATCTCCATAGATGGATCGCGTAATACGTCAGTCATCGGCACCAAATCAATGGTTTCGTATCTCACTTAACATAAATCGTATCTGGAGTGCCCAAAGACTCGCATCTCGGACCACTCTTATATAATATTTACATAAATGAAATTGAAATGAGATCTCTGAGACGAATTGTAAAATCGTGTATGATCGTGTGAAAAATATTGATATTCGTAAAGAATGCAAGGCTGATGTAAGCGTAATGAGTAAGATTAAGAAAGGGACGCTTAGATGGTTTGGGTATGTGGAGCGAATGAACGAAGAAAGGAGTGTAAGAAGAATATATGACGCGAATGTGAATGGAAGAAGAAGCCGGGGACGCCCGTAAAGACATGGCACGATCAAGTGAATCAAATACTTGAGTCGGGCCATGTCAGATGTCGCAATAATAGAAGAGAATGTATGAGACGATGTATGAATGTGAATGAAGAAAGAAGTGTATGGCAATATCGAGTTGTTTGGCGGTCCGTCCTCTCTGTCTACCCCTGCGGGGAAACGGCGTGATGGTTAGTGAGTTAGTTAAATGACATTCTTGTATGCTTTCAAAATAGTAATTTCGTGTTATACGCAGATGACATGAATATTTTTAGACCATTCCAATCCTTATCTGATTATACGGAAATACAAAGCTATCTTAGGTTATCTGTGCGCTTACTATGAATCATACTTATTATCCTCAAACATATTCAAGTGTCACTAGATTACGTTCACTAGAAAAAAAAACAATTAATTTATTCTTACAATTTTAATAACAAATCTTTATAATCTACGTCTACATTTAAGGATCTGGGTGTTCCCTTGGACAGTAAATTAATACTCGATAAGCACATCGAACTTTTTTTTTCCTCTTAAGAATAAGTAAACTTTTAAAAAGACTCAAGAAATATTGTTTTGTTCCTTGTTCAGTAGCACGCTGGAGTATGCTTCCACTATATGGAATCCTCAATATAAGGTACACATAAATTTGCTAGAAAACACGTGAATTTTTTTTTTAATTTACGCCACAAATACAAAAAAACTACACACAATAGGTCACATCTTTTATATATACATAACCTGTTAATTAAATGATAAAACAGATAGTTCCGCATTGCAATCCCTCATTGGTTTAAACCTTCCAACGAGGTGCATCAGGCGCACAACG
The DNA here is from genome assembly GCA_022606495.2 of Halesus radiatus. NCBI lineage: Eukaryota > Metazoa > Arthropoda > Insecta > Trichoptera > Limnephilidae > Halesus > Halesus radiatus. The sequence continues at coordinate 20,935 of JAHDVE020004427.1, read as the reverse complement.
CTTCTTCATGTAAAAACCAACAACACTAATGCAGCAAAGAACTCACCAATTACTAGTGTGATCACAACATATATCCACTTCGAAAAATTACTACCTTTTTTTATGATTCTTTACTAACATACAAAATATATTTATAAAAAATGTTAGCGCGGTATAGATTGAATAACTGATAAAACTTTTTTAGTTTAATTCAATTTGTGAGCACACTATTTTTCTTGATTTCATCATTTAACACTCTAAACTTCTCTACATCATCTCTTCACACACTTTCTTCCTTTTTATTATTATTAATAACACTCATTTTTTTACAGTTGACGGAAATAATTTCCCTAAAGGCTGATATCATTTTTGGGGATCCTGTGTGGACGGTCTTTTAGAGGATAGGGAGGAGTGAACTAGGGTCTTGAAGAGACCCATGTTGTAGAAGGAAGGAAACACAGAGGCCGGCATATAATTCCATATCCAGGTTATTGAACACGAGAACGAGTCGTAGAAGCGACCCATTCTCATGTGACAAATGTCAATCATGTGCAAATGTCGTGGCGTATATCCCGACTATGCACCGGTGCCGAAGGGATCAATGACGCTAGTTTCTCAGGGCATTATTCATTAAATACCGCTTTCGGTATTTAATTAAAGTTGCTCAACGAGGATAGAATTTCCACCTGACGTTTGTGTTCCAAAGATTGCACAAATAGTTAAGAAGCATTATTTTTCTTATCCCATAAAAAATCGCTAAGCCATTATATTGACGTACGTAATAGGTATTTTAACAATGATCTCCGTGGTTGAGTAGTTTCGATCCTGGGGTACGAATCTGGAGGTCGCGGGTTTAAGTCCCGGCCTGCGCAAGAAAATTTTATTTTATTAAATTGTGTTATTTCAAAATGTGTTCACTTAAAAATAATATGTAGTAGGTTTGCTGCACGTTCCAGAGTGCTAAATACTGTCAGTATCGCCATGGTAAAATACCACTATTCAGAATCGAAACGTTTCTTGAAATGGCTTTAGCCGTGTTTGGTTACCAGATCTGAATAGCCACGTACTTTCCCACCTTCCTTCTACCCCATCTCTTTCTCTTCCTGAATACATTCAGCCTCACAACATACTAATAGGAGTCGCCATGGCCTAACTGGCTCCAGACGTTTGGGAGCAGTTGGGATTCTTCTGTGGTATCACACAAATAAAAACCGTGTATATTTTAAGATGCCTACAATATCATTTAGAATAAAATGTATTGTGTATTTATCTAAATAAATATGTGTTATGATTTCTAAGATCCAGTCGAAGAACTTACTTGTAGATCATAACTCTGCTTCTTTAAACATAAATACACTTTTCAATGAACTTCCGCGTGGTTATATCAGACTGTCCATGTAAAACTTCCATAGCAATCAATCACTCTATGGTTAGACATAATTTGATAAAAAATGTTTTGTTTGAACATCACTTTATTTGAAAATATAAACCAACCGGATTTGTACAATTACATACTCGGTAATACATAGAATACGCCGGTTTATGTATTCAATTAAAGTGGTGTTTGAACATCACTTTATTTGAAAATATAAACCAACCGGAGTTGTACAATTACATACTCGGTAATACATAGAATACGCCGGTTTATGTATTCAATTAAAGTGGTGTTTGAACATCACTTTATTTGAAAATATAAACCAACCGGAGTTGTACAATTACATACTCGGTAATACATAGAATACGCCGGTTTATGTATTCAATTAAAGTGGTGTTTGAACATCACTTTATTTGAAAATATAAACCAACCGGAGTTGTACAAGTACATACTCGGTAATACATAGAATACGCCGGTTTATGTATTCAATTAAAGTGGTGTTTGAACATCACTTTATTTGAAAATATAAACCAACCGGAGTTGTACAATTACATACTCGGTAATACATAGAATACCCCGGTTTATGTATTCAATTAAAGTGGTGTTTGAACATCACTTTATTTGAAAATATAAACCAACCGGAGTTGTACAATTACATACTCGGTAATACATAGAATACGCCGGTTTATGTATTCAATTAAAGTGGTGTTTGAACATCACTTTATTTGAAAATATAAACCAACCGGAGTTGTACAATTACATACTCGGTAATACATAGAATACGCCGGTTTATGTATTCAATTAAAGTGGTGTTTGAACATCACTTTATTTGAAAATATAAACCAACCGGAGTTGTACAATTACATTCTCAGTAATACATAGAATACGCCGGTTTATGTATTCAATTAAGGTGGTGTTTGAACAATATATTTTTATTTAAATATTATTCATATTATATTAGAGTCATGCAAAAATCACAACGTTTTTGGTAACCTGTTTTACCTAATGATAGTGTAGATGAAAATTATTCATTTAAGTAGGTTTTGTCTATCGTCAAATGTTAAAGGATTGGTTGAAATTATTGGGTATGTGGTAGACTCAGGGGTTATCTACTAATATCATTAAACTAGCTGATGTGTACCCGGCCTTGTTCGGGATTTTTTTTGTACTAAAGTAATGAAGTTGTAAATTCTTGCTTATCATTTGGCTGCCACAATTGATTTGATAGCAAAAGTAAATACCTCTAAACAAAGAAACATTCATTTTAAAATTCTGTTTCATTCCAAAAATGTATTTATTTAAAATGTATCTAATTTATAAAGTTCTTAAGTAGGTACCTACTAGTGTTTTCAAACAAAATTTCTTCTTTTGGATATGTTATCTGTGGCTAACCAGAGTGGTATATCTACGGACTAGCCTCAATACAACATGGCACGTTCAATGTTTTTCATACTAATTTTAAAACATTAAAGCAATAGTTTTACATATTGGATTTCATTCAAACTACTACTCTCTAAACCTTCCAGGCACTAATAAGAACAAACTGTGCTATTTTCAGCGAAACCGGTAGAGTGATTTTCGAGAAAATTGGGGACACACGGACAAAAATTAATTTTTATATATAAATATATACTAATATTATACCACACCGGAGAAATTAAATATGCCACGATTAGATTTTATTTTACGGTAATAGAAGGTGTCAAATAAGGCTTTGATTACAAACAGTATTTCTGTGGCACGATCCATTGAAAAAAATGCACCACTTTGATTGAAATAGAATGGATAGCGGAATAGGTACTATTTAAAAGATATCCCTTTTAAAAAAACGTAGAGAGTCAAGGTTTCGAGGGGTCACAGAATTTAGGGGTATTGTTGGAGAATCTTACATCTTACCTTTAGGAAAATCCGAGTGTTTTGGATGAAAAAGATTTGAGTTAGTCAGGGGATCTCCCCACAGGCGACAGCCTCCGTTATAAGGAATCTGGGTAAAGACAACCTTTTTTCCCTTGTATTTAAAACACGGTTTGTGCAAGAAAGCGGAAAATTTATCCACAAGACATGTATTAAAGAAAATCAGCAAAATACTGCTGGATTTTGCAGTCATTGTTTTTATACACGATAATCATTACCTAGAGCGAGGGACAGTTTGTAGAAGGCAGCAAAGTAGATCTCCTTTTAAAGGCTTTCTCTTGTATAATAAACCCATTCATGTACGAGCTTCTACAGTAAATATTCTTTGGCTTTGTTTTTGCTTAATACGAGTGCTTTGAATAATGGTAATATTAAATATTTTTAAGCATTCAGGATCATGTAGTAGTTATTGTTCTGTTAAATAAAACTAAATACAACTTTATTGCGCTATGCAATAAAAGAATTTATCTTCGTATTGTTTGTTTTATGGTAATGACTTAATTTGGGTACGAATTGAAAAATATTCAAAACATAATTTCCATTACAAATTATATAACACAAAAAGTCTTGGAACTCATAGGGGATCCAAAAATCATTGGTTATTAATCTTTTGAAGCCGAAGATTCGATGACTTATACCGAGCTATATATTTCTATCTCTCTGTATGCGATAAGATAAATAATTATTCATTTCGATACACTTTTTACAGTGGGAACTTATACCCGCTAAGCCACTGCAAGTAGCTTGTCAGCAGGAGTTTATTTCAACAATATAATATAATACAACAATAAATTACAATCATCATACAAATGCAGGGCAAAATTATTATATTTAGGCGAATGCATGTTGTCACTTCACGATAAAATTACACTTCGAAACGTGATAATGTTGTAAAACAAATTTCAAAACATATTACCAATTTTTTTTATGAAGATTACACGAAATGGAAAAATTTCATTAACTTTTTCTAACGTATTTTCTTTTAAAGACTCTCTTATATACCCTTCTACATTTTATTAATCGACCGGCGAGGGGTTTTTTCTCTCTTAGTCCTTAACTGAAAACCTTCGCACACCTACTGAATTTTTTACTATGCGAAGAATCAACGAACCCGCCTTTTGTTGATCGAATGTGTTCGGTTGGCAGAACAACAAATTACTGGTTGGAATACGTGGGACCAGGGGCGCTATTCCCGTTCCCTTTAAGGAAGATTTCTTACGTTTTTCTTTCTTAATCGAATTCATTGAACTCGGCCGGTCGGACTCTCTTCAATGCTGCGCTTGACGTGAATTATCAAAAATGTCAACATCCATATAATGTTTACTTGCTAATTATGTTTAAAGTAAATGATGACTTATTTCTTAACATATTTATATTGAGTTTTTCTCTTGTTAAAACACCGCAAATATTGACATTTTTGATGAATGTCGCTCGATGAATTCAGCTGACAGCTGTCATCCGAGAGAACCGGAACCGCAGTTAAGTAAGAAGGCTTTAACCCTAAGGAAAAACGTAAGGAATCTTTCTTAAAAAGAACGGGAATAGCTCCCCTGGAGTGCTATTCTGGTTCCTTTTTAAGAGAGATTCCTTATCTTTTCCTTAGGTTTAAAGACTTCTTGATTTACTGCGAAATTAAATTGGGACAAATTAAAAAAAAAAAATCTTAAACAGATTGTTAAGAGATTGTTTTAAAACACAAATTAATGAAATATCTTTAAGTGAGACTAGGTTTTGAACCGGTTATAGTAATACTTTTTTTTAAATCATAAATACGACTTTTATATTAGTATTACGTTTTGTAAAAAGGTACCAACCTCTAGATAGTAATGACCTTTTTTGTCACTAATTCTAAAAGTGATATTTTCCGTCGTGGTTAATCTATACCGACGGTGGATTATTTCACTTATTTTACGAACTCTGTTTTAATTCCGAGTTCAGCCATACGGACTTAATTCCTCGAACTCGGTCCTTTGTTCCTTGCGGTCTGCCCGAGTCTGCCTAACCAGAAGCAAAAATCGTTATTACACTGCTGAATAGTTTCTGACTCCAATCCAAAATAGTAGTCATTCCCTGAGGGTGAGTTCGGAACGGTTGTATCCGGATTTGCAAATTCGGAGTGAGTCCACCGGCTTCGGAATCGGATTCATTCGACTCAATCTGACCGGAACAACTCTTTTCCATGCCGCGCCATCTATATAATGTTGAATAATGTTTATTAACTAATAATGCTGAAAGAAAATAATAACGCAATTGGTACCTTACTTAATATTGAGTTTTTCACTTGTTAAAACTAAGCTAATATTGATATTTTTAATGAATATCATTCGCTTAATGACAGCTGACAACTTTCATCCGAGGGAACCAGAACCGCAGTTAAGCAAGAAGCTTTTAAGTCTAAGGGAAAAAAGATAAGGAATCTTCCTTGAAAAATAACGGAAATCGCGCCCCAGGTCGTGAAACACCCGTTAATAACCACTTCGTTAAAGCCTCATATTTTATTCAACAACTTTTGATATGAAAAGGTTGCTGCATTTAAATCAAGGAAAGCATGAGGTTATTTTAAAAGTTTTTGAGTCTGGTGTAGTAAAACTTTTTTTAATTCATCTCACATACATAACGATGATGTATTATTTATTTTTAAATGGTTTGATATGACCAGTTTAGAATCTAGAAATGTCAGTAACACATAAAAGGGTAACAATATCATATTAAGTTTAAAGAGCCTGATTTCATTAGTACATATGATATTAATTTTTGATAAAGTAATTATACGAATAATCTTAGCGAAATATTAGATCTTTTCATGAAACTTAAACTAATGCTCGTGTTTACAAAAAACAAAATACTTCTTCTATAAATGTAAAATTAAATGATTAAGAAATGTTTTGTACAAACCAATATTTAATATATAAATATGATCATGTTTCGGAAGTAAAGTTTCCCTTTTTTATGTCTTGCTATTTCTTTGGTTTTATTTTTTTTTTTAATTCTAACGAAAATTCATTATTAAATATTTCCTATAATTTTTTTGTTTTATCATTTTTAATTAAATAATTACCTACTTACATCACCTACCGTTATTTTTTAAATTCTTTTATATTGTCTATTCCTACTTTATTATTTATCTCTGTTTATTATTTGTCTATTCTTGTCATTATTTCTTAGTATACTTTGTATATCTTCGACTGTCAACTTCGCTTTTGAGACACGTTTATATTTATATGTTAAGGCCATCCACCGGCTAAAATTTTAACGAAATCACGCGCTCCTTATGCAGGTGGCGACAAGGTTGAAAATCCCGCTGTACATCGGCCTCATGTTTCGATTTCGGCAAAAAAACATCACCAAAATGCGTGTTTTATTCTATTCCGTAAAGCTCAGACATAATTATTAAAATGTTTTACGGTCATATTCTAAGAAACTTAATTCATCACAATGAACAATACGAAAATATGGGAAAAAGAGTTCATTAGTAGGAGATTTTGCGCTTTAAACATTTTTTTAATGTCTCATACTTTATTATTTTCTAAGCTTATAAAAAAGACATATCAAAAAAATGGACGGTTAAATGAAAGGCCAAGGTGTGATCTACTTGCAGTATTTAATTAAATTATCTATGATATTTCTAGGCCAACAAATTCTCAAACCGAAAACACACGATTTTGCATTACTTCCCATTGCATCGCCTTAAATAGTTCTTTTCATAAATTATTTCTTAATCATTTTATAAATAAATTACTTTTCAATATCAATTTTGATCATGAGTTAAAAATAACCTTCTTTAAAACCCTTCCTTGCCGGTGCTGTCAACTGATTTAACATGTGTCTAAGTTGTTTCTCAGCATTGCATTTATGTATTTAATAAAATATTTAAGTATTTATTGAACGCAACTGAAAACTGAAATATATAAGTATTATGTCTGCGTGCGTTGATGAAGTGTCTAGTAGTGCGGTAGTGAGTAAGAGTGGTGCGGGGTTTCACTCACCGTGCCACGATGCGCAGTCGTGTGTAGTAGTCAGCGGTCTACCAGATGTAATGGACGTATTATGCGTGGCCAATATTGTTTACCTTATTATATACTAGTAATAAAATGATTGAGTTAAGTAATAAATGTAAACTACTCATTTTTACCCAACTTAAAAATTAGAATTTTCTACATGTGTACCCTGTACACTGAATGTACAGCACTGGGGTTCGAGGGATTTTCTAGCACCGTAAGACAAAGGGTTACAGTTAATGTATAATATTAACTTTTCGTTACTTTACTTCATAATGAACCTTACTTGATGTTGTTAACTTTGTTTCATTTCCTCTAAAAATGTAATAATACTCGGTCTCTGTAATCTGGTCTGACGTTTATATAAAATTATTAATACAGAGTATCACAGAGGCTAAATCCTCTTGACAAAGTACGAAAAACAAAATAGATTAATCGGGCTTTAAAAACAGAATAATGTGACGTGATAACAAAATAAACAATGGAAACAAATATTAAAACGACAGATTGTTTGATGAAATTGTACGCATAACAGATATGGGATGGGACGCCTTTTGACGCTTGAACATGATCTCTCGAGCGACCTACCATTGTGTCTAAAAATATCCGTTTTTGATCTTTGCACGTGAACGTAGTATGAAACGAGTATACGGATCGACTAACGGGTGGTAGATTGGATTCAAACACCATTAGGTTGGGTCGAAATAAGAATTGCAACTACCTGGAAAAGCCGGCCAAGAATTTATAAAAACCCATCATTTAATTTATTTATTTTTTAAATTTAATGTAAATCATATTTAATAATGTCATTATTAAGATCTGCAAGTATTTTTAATTTTTATTATTGTGACAGCTGTTTTGGCGTTGAATGTTATTTTCAAACTGCGGTTAATCCACATTGCGACGATTTATTTATATGATTTCATTTACTGCCACCCAATTCTAATTTGGACGGGTGTTTAAAATAATGATTTATTATCGGTTATTCTCTTCTAATTCCAATCGTAAAACATAGCACTTAGTATATTTTTTTAGCATGTCCCAACTCAGCATGTTTCTAATGCTTTTGAAAATTCTTACAGGAACGTACCCGACTTTTGCTTTCTTACAATAAGGAACTCGAGTCCATTTTTTTTATCGATAATGATGTTCAAACTTAAATTCCAGTACATTTCGTTTTTTTTTCTAAACATAGCACATAGTGTCTTTTTAGCATGACCTCACTAAATACGTTTCTCATGCTTGTGAAATTTCTTTCAGGAAAGTACCCGACTTTTGCTTTCTTGCAATAAGGAACTCATGTACATTTTTTTTCTTTTTTTTATCAATAATGACATTCAAACTTAAATTCCATTATGTTTCCTTTTTTTCTAAAGCTAATTTTCATAGTTAAAATAATTCCGCCAAAATGCTCCAAATCTGTAGCCGGTCGGTTTTGATCAGTTTTGAAGTTAGAATGTCAAATGTCAAAACAAGGATGAGCTTTACCTTATATAATTATATAATCTATACATGGTAAATCATAACTAAACATAAGTATGTACTTTTTTAGAAACTTTAACTAAAAGAGTAATAATAGTATTGAGCTTTAATATTATCATAATATTCGTATTGATCATGAGTACTCCAATTTCTTTCATGAATAATAGTATTTATATTGAACAATAATCATAGAGCTTAGTCACCTAAATAAAGTTAAAATTTTGCCTAAACTAAAAAAATGCATATTTAAAATTCAAAACAAAATAGAATTTTTTTTTCATACTAATCCAAGACAGAATGCTCACGTGACGTCAGATGTTCCAAATGGAATGGTCCCAACATAACACGGTGTTTTGGTGGGCTGATTTATTCATTCACTTTTAAATAACGATTTATAAATTCTACCTTTAATTATACATAATTAAAGTAATATATTCAGAATCGGCGTTTGCTGATATATATATATATTAGCAAATATAATGTATATTTTTGAAGTCATTGCATTTTTCGCTGGAGTTAATTATAGCAAAGAAAATATTTTTCTGACACTCTTTTCAACGTTTCACCGCTTAACTTGTCCAAATCTTCAAACCGTCCTTCTTAGTACCTGCGTTAATCTTTGTACGCACAAGTGAAACAAAAAAAAACTACGCATCACAAAAATGTTTTGCTATGTTACTTTTCGTCAACCTTTCAAAGATTTGCTGTTAGGTGTATTTATGTGGGAAAACATTTTCCCTATGGAGTAGCACCAATATTTTTCTCTTCCTTATTCATATCGTATACTAAAATACAATACAAAACGTCTCAAACACTGATTTTCTTGACAAAATGATAATATTCCTCTTCAAATAACCGATCTGTCAAAAACATTTCACAGCTTTCAATGTTACCTACCTGCATTTCAAAAATGCGTTCGTAGATTCTCACCTCAAAAATTTACCAACATATTCTGATTTATCTCTTGAGAAATATTTGCATAAAATAAAGCGAATAACATCTGAGATGATTTTAAGGTATGTTATATCGAAATTCAAATTATCGTAAAAATAATAGTTCATACGAAACAACAATAATACAATCTAATTTTTTAACATTATGTGAACGATATTCAGAAGAAATATTACCATAACACCGTAAGCAATTTTCATACAGGTTTATACAATTTACATGACCACATTAAGGTTTATAAGGAATACCTACTACGGCACATATTTTTATATTTTCACGTAAAAGACTTTGAGGACAGTTGAATATAGAACTTTATTGATTTCCACATCCAATACCAACTTTTAAAACAAAATAAAACTCAGAAATAATAAACAGTCAACCAACGTCTCTAAAAGCTTGCAAAGTTTTCTTCAGATTAACAAAGTTAGTAAGTGTTCGGTGATGTACTAAAAAATAACTTGAATATACCCCTAGTTATACATATACGAGTATATAATGTATACCCCTATAGCAAACGCAAATAAATTATTCATTTTTTTTTTTAAAATTATTTTTTAAATTAATTATTTGAAAATAAATTATATAATTCTGTCATTAAATTCTACTTTACTATTTAATGATCATAACAAATATAGATAATTTTATTTATTTTCTAACTAAAACGGTTTTACCGAAAATGAATAATTATTTTAAACACCCGTCCAAATTAGAATTGGTTGGGAGTAAATAAAATCATATAAACAAGTCGTCGCAATGTGGATTAACCGCATTTTGAAAATAACTTTGAACGCCGAAACAGTCGTCACAATAATAAAAACTAAAATACTTGCAGACTGAAAAAATCTTTGAAGCGTATTTATTCTTCGGATAATATTACTTCTATATAAACAACGATTCTATATGTAAACAATAATTTCATATATACCATCTACGATAAACTTACTGATCACTATACCACCATTCTTCCCATACAAACGTGTATCCAGAAAGACAAACTTAAAAATACAATAAACATTAAAACCATCCACTCTGATAAAATTCTTCAATCCCTAAAGAATAAATTGTGGTCAGAATTTTATCTCATCGTAAGCCCAGAAGACGCCTGGACGTACTTTATTAACTACTTACAGACTACAACTGGCCAACAAATAAACATATTTGTAAATTGGACTAACCACACTTTAAACTCTTTCAGTAAAAGTTACAAGCTTCACAAAATAATGATTAACAATCGTATGATATTCAGCTTCTAAATATAAAAAAAATTGAAAAATAAATAAATAAAAAAATGGAAACTCATGTACCGAAATAATGAGAAAAGCCAAAGGAATCTGCAACATACAGAAAATTAAAAATTGCGATAATGATCCCAAAAAAAATTATAAAACACTTCAAGAGGCCACTCACTCTCAACCTAATTCTACAAATGACTTAAAATAATTTATTATAAAAAAACAGTTTCTTTAGTCATGCAAATACATACTTTTCAAAAATTGATAAAAATCAATAACAGCCTCAGCAAACAACAAATGTCAATTTGTTTTGGCGTGCCTCAAGGTAGCGTTTAGGGTCCCACTTTATTCTTAATCTGTATAAATGAATTATCCGTCTATATATGCCAAAATTATAAGTTTTGGTGATAATATAATTCTTCTCTTTAAACCAAAAACATGGAATGATGTTTGTTGAAAAGCGAACAGGGGCATTAATGTAATTAAAACATGGCTAGACAATAATACTCTAATATTTATTGCAGTCAAAATTAAACACATTGCCTCAAGCATTAACCCTTCTTTAATTATACTAGTAAATCGAAATAAAACATGTGTTTGCACCCCGCGTAATGCTAGAATACTTCCCTTAGAACGGGTGAATAAAAGCAATTATTTAGGTTTTTTTATAGTAATTTAAAGTGGGAACAACATATCACTACGGCAAATAAACTTAGAAAATCTATTTTCTTCTTTGGAAAAACCCGTAATTTTCTTAACTTGAATCAACTCAAAACAATTTACTGTGCACTATGCTAATCTTTAATCGAATACGGTATTATAGCCTGTGTGGAGCTACTGCTATAGCTGCTACCATTGATCCCATTCTTAAAGCTCAGAAACAAATTATAAAAATTATTCTAAAACTCACCAGGAGTTTGAGTCGCTCTAGGACCCATTTTTTAAATCATTTTTGTGACAATAATATTTTTTTTTTTTTTTTTATGTATTTATTTCTTGCTAAAGCAATCCCGATGAGTTTCAAAACTCATTTTAGGACGGGAGGAATTTACAATGCATAAGTAGGAGATAGTACATACAATTTTACATTGACAGCAAAATATCAAAAATAGAAGTTTCACATACAGACAGAAATAATTTTATAAGGCCAAGTTAAATAGAACAACACACAAGAGAAAACATATAAAGGAACAACAAAATATACAAATATGGATTTACTGATTTTCATTTTTAAATATCCTTAAAAAGTATTCCTTTATACCATCATTTTGGGATTTTTTATTTTTCTGGATGGTTTTGTACATATCTGGAAGCGAATTATAAAGTGTGTAAGCAATGTAGTTTAAAGATTTTATTCCATATTTTGTAGTGTGTGTTTGAGGAATGCGGATTTTATTGTTATTTCGAGTATTGTGGTTGTGGATGTCTTGATTGTAAAGTGGCTTGACGTTAGTGTTAGTTGATTGTTGAGTAATTTGTAGGATGGTGCTGGTGATTTCATGTTATTTCGATATTCGAATATTATAAGCCAACCGTGATTTTAGAAATTATACAAATGTTTACCAACTGATTTATAAATCTTTATTTATGTTTTATTTTTCTTATACACAATTGTTACCCTGAATTAATTATTTGTTCTATTGGGGTTAAAAATTGTAAACAATAAATGTTAACATGTAAAGAAACAATAAAAACAATCAAACATTAATTTTTTTCTACCAGCGCACTTGCACAGCAAATATCTGATATCTATAGTTTGTATCACATACGAGTATATTGGGTAAATACAACCATGCATGTGCCAGTTTTGTTATATATTTTTTATAGTTTCCAAGTTTAGTTCATAAAGTTATTATTAAGTATGAAAAACATGACGGCCTCCATGGTCGAGGGGTGAGGCTCTCGACTACGAATCCGAAGGTGGCGGGTTCGAATCCCGGCGTGCGCAAGTAAATTTTATTTAATTAATTTGTGCTGTTTCACAATTAATTAATTTAAAAATAATATATGGTATATTTGCGCACGTTCCAGAGTGGAAGATACTCTCAGAATCGCCCTGGTGAAAGACCACCATTCAAAATTGAAACGTTGCTTGAAATGGCTTTTAGCCGTGTTTGGTGACCAGATCTGAATAGCCAGGTATTCTTCCCCTTTCCCTCCCCAATACCTTCCGCCTCACAATATTCCCCATTTGGGGATGCCATAGTCTCATTGGCTGCTTCATTTAAAAAAAAAAATAATCAAAAAAATTTATCGTTTTCTATTGCAAATGTAATTTCAATTAAAACATTATCAATTTGACATTGAAAATCATAAAATTTAATTACCCGTAATGACCTAGGCACGAGCATGCTCTGTAAATTTGATATAAATATATTTTTGATATTTTGCTCGGGTAATTATTTTTTTTTTTTTGCTTTAATCTGCTTTCTGGGAAATTTCGATTTTTTGCAGACGTACTAGTAAATACCATATACATAGATTTATGTGCCTTTCAAATGTCTACTTTATTTTCATGGAAAACCGATAAATGTTGTAGGGCTTTAATAGAAATTCTGTTCGAATACTCCAATGAAATATACAAAATATAATACGTAATTTGGAAATCTAGGGCTAACCGCGTGGAATGATAAAACAAAGTACGTGAAAATGATTGGAATATTTAGGGTTCCGGTCTGAGAGGTTCAGGTGACTGTGTTTTGTTTAACACAAATGCCAAAATACTTATTCTAACTAACTAAATAACTAACTAACCATCACGCCGTTTCTCCGCAGGGGTAGGCAGAGAGGACGGACCGCAAACAACTCGATCTTGGCATAAACTTCTTGTTTCATTCACATTCATTCAACGCCTCATGCATTCTATTATGTTATCCGGACTTCTGACATGGCCCGCTCGAGTATTTGATTCACTTGATCGTGCCATGTCTTCCTCGGGCGTCCCCAGCTTCTTCTTCCATTCACATTCGCGTCATATATTCTCCTTACACTCCTCTCTTCGTTCATTCGTTTTACATGCCCAAACCATCTAAGCGTCCCTTTCCTAATCTTGCGCACACATTCGTCTCAGAGATCTCATTTATACAGCATTCAGTCTACTTTCATCCTTCCTATGCCAATTCCATGCCTCACTGCCATACATCAAGGTTGGTATCGGCACTCCAATGTGGACTGCTAGCTTCGCTTCCTTGGACAACTTTTTGTTTGCGCCAACCGCGTTCAGTCCTCCGTTAATGGAGTTTCCTGCATTCACCCTTCTTTCAATATCTCTATCAGACTTTCCATCTCTCGTAAACGTACTTCCCAAATACACAAACTCATCGACCTACTTCAAGTATTCATAATTCACAACTATATTGCGCACCGTTTTCGTACTCTCTCTTTCAAACATCATGACTTTGGACTTATTTACGTTCATCATTAGCTCATTCTTCATACATACTTCGTTCATCCTAGATACGAGGGACTGTAGATCTTCCATACTGTTAGCAATCAGCACCGCATCATCAGCATACAAATACTTGGTCCATTTATATAATACTGCAGTTAATCTAAGTAAAATATCCGCTGCGTAGAATGGAACTTGAAAAAAGATAGTTTTACCTAATTTGTCAACCTATTTGGCATTTACTCAAAAATCTGTTAAAATTGTGGATTTATGAGGGTCCTTCTAAGGTGGATTATATCATATGTCACAAAAAGAACTAAAATAGAGCTTAAAGTTTCTTCTCACGTTAGTATAATATACCATCAAGAAATCCACAAGGATCACATCTCAGACCTCCATTATTTAGTTTTTATTTCAATGATGCTTTTACAAAAATTCCAAATTTTTTACTGTAAAATTTTAAAAAAGGCACATGTATATGACAGTCTAGAATTTCAGGAGGATATTAATACGCTTGGAATCAATTGTGAGAAAAACTAAACTTTTCCTACGAGAAAAATGTAATGCAATATATTTCACCAAAAGTATCAACCCCCCAATATTTCCATACAAAATCAATGATTTGTAGAACTGAAACGATGTAGTGAAGGGAGGAATTTAGGAAGAATAATGTACTCCTGGAATGTCTTTTCGCTCACACATAAAAACATTAAGGGATCATTCTAAGAGTGACGAAACCTTTCAAATCATCGGATGTAATTAAAATACCATATGAAATATGTCCCATTTTTTGCTTAATATTAGAATTTGGATCAGTGATTTGGAATCCGGAATACAATGTTAATATTAAAAGCAATCAAAAAAAGGCTCTCAAACACTTAGACATTAAATCCTATAGAATACCCAAACAACAAAAGACCGATTAGCATTCCGTAATTTATATTCAAAAATTTATATTCAAAATCATTAACAACGTTGTTGACAATAATTATTACCCTCAGAAAACATTATTTTCCGATGTCCATAAAACAACAATCAAACGCTGATCTATATATTTTTCTTTCCATTTTACCATTTAGAAATTTTTTTCATATATTTTGTAAAAAAATTGTAGGCGGAAACTTCACCGATAAATGCAACAAAGTAATAAATTTACTTGTCGAAAATAAAAATAAATTTACTCTTGTATTTTAAACATGCATGTTTTCCAAAAAAAAGATACACGTTAAAAAAATAATGCTTTCTATACATGGCAATAAAACTTGAAACGACTGGCATCCTCACTTTTGAAATAAAAATCATTTCTATTTTTTTCATGTCTTAACACCGCCATTGATTTTAATTTAATATTTTTTACAGAATATAACATAAAAAGTCCCGATAAACTACTTTTTACTAGTTTGACTAACAAGCGATTGTTATTCAAAACCTTAAGAAAATGAAAACAAAAAAAAACAAAAAAAGCAAAAAAAAAAAAACAAAAAAAAGCAAAAAAAAAAAACAAAAAAAACTCGTATAAAAAAACTCAAATCTTTAAATACAAATCTTTCATAATAATCTTACTCAATATTTCTACTCATATCTATTAAAAAATAAATAAAATAACAACAGCAAATCATACACAAAATAATGTTACCTAATTACCTAATACAAATAATTTATTTCAGCTAGACAAGATTTCAATATATTTAATAACTGTTTATTTGAATATAATTTTTATTTTAAGCAGGTAACATATTTAAACAGCTAGGAATCTAAGGTTATTTGTCCATATTTTTTTTTCTATGTTTAAGAACCATTAATCGTTCATTAAAATTGTGAGTATTGTAAGTGTGGTCTAGAGGATTTGTATAATATATAGGGTTATTAATATGCTGAAATATAATTTTATACCGCAGAATTGCTCTTAACCTTTGTTATACAAAAAATTGCTGTATTCATAGTATTTTTTACGCTTTTATTGGAGAAATGTTTTTTTTTGCGGTAGGTGCGAACGTCGTGTATGTTTACTTAACCGATATATCAGCAGAAGCTGTTAGAAACTTATAAAATGACGTCATTGATCATATGAACACGCATCACTCACTTCTCATTGATCTTTTTAGGACCCAGGTTCACTCATTCGACTTCGTAATATCTGCCCCCATTACTCAGGATTTTTCATGTGGAGCGAATTAATTTTATTTTTTTAAATTTAATTTAAATCAAATTTAATAATGTTATTATTAAGTTTGTAATGGTCTAACCATCATCATTTTCTTTTAATAGAACCCTGGAAAATATTTTTTTTTATATGCATAACTTTCATGCTAGAAAAGCTTAAGGGAGCGACATCTATCGACTTGTGGAGAGTTTGATTACAGTGAATTATAATCCAATAATTTTGATTCATAAAACTCATTGCAACATAAAACCACGAGATGGCAGTGAGAAGAAGGCGTTCCCTCTTATAAATAAACATCACAGGATTGGGTGAAATCAACGAAAAAGTTACCAATCAAACGAGCGTTTTACATAAACAACAATTAGTGGTGACAGGACAAAGGAAATATTAATTATTTATGTGAATCGAAAGGTTTCAGATCAACGGCCTATAATGTAAACATTTCACTAGCGGTCGAACAGGACGAGAAGAGGTCGTGAACTTTAAAGGAAACAATGGGAAATGCAGAGATGAATAACCATTGAAAATGGAAGTAGGAAGTAAAAATAATACGCAAAATGTTAATTACAAATAAAAAACTACAAAGTGAGGATTTATCTTGCACGGGGAAAGGTGTGTTTGCATTAGAATTTAGACAGAGAGGCGTGTCATGTAAGGTTAAGCGGAAAAACAACGAATTAGAGAAAATAATTCAGAGAACAATAGCTTCAACAGATGAAAAAAGGGAAGAAACAAGAATTATACAGTATGGAAACTTCGGCAAACTTAAGAGGCGATTTAGGCGAGACTAATGTGAAATAGGAGTACAATTTTCTAATTTCAGGAACGTAGATAATTACAAGGGAGTGAAACTAGGCTGATTTTAGGTGATAAAAGGTATTAATTGAGTAAATTCGGGACATCAGATATTATGAAAATGTAGATGAGAAATGTATCAATCAATTATAAAATTTAAACTGAAGGAATTCAATAGAAATATAGGGATATATGGACTACTACTTTGAATATAGTTCGATACATTTAGGTAAAATTTTGAGGTTGTCAATGACTAATGTAAACAAGGCGACAAGAATTGTGTATTTAAGCGACCAGATGAACATGAAACTCAGGTGATAAAGAGACAAACAAACAATTAAGGTTATACAGGGAAGATAGGAATATTTATTTAAGGAAAAGTAATAAAAAATAATGAGTTTTCGATAAACTCTGATTTATATCGATTTTTTACAAAAGTAATGGTTATTACCCATAATAATGAGTAAGCTAATGTGATATTGAGTTAGAGTGGAATGGAGAAAGGGGAGTGGCCAGGGAAGAAGTGAACGAACTCATATCTACCAGGTTTGGGGTAGGTAAATCGCAGGAAAAAACGCCAATAAATTAATACATAAAATTATTAAAGGTAGTGAAAAATCAATTAAGGATGATATCAATCGACCCGGATGAAAGTATAAGCAGACGACAGGTACATGCAAAAGGTGTAATACAGCTAGACCAGGAAGAAGCAGTGCAACACATTGAAAAATCATTCTGGAAAGGTATATTTATTAACTCAGGCAGGTGAGGTGGGGAAGAAATTATAAAGTGTTTACACCAATATTAGGATCAATTGAGAATTGCACGAAAATATGCGTTAATCGAATATTCACATGTTAGATCAGAGAAAAACCATGTTACCATCGGAAAATTCATAAATAAAAAGATATCGCATATCAAGATAACCAGGGACTAAGGGAATTTCTAAAATTGAACGATGTGAAGAAGGCGCTTCTTTAAATAAAATTCAATAATGACATAGTGGCTATAAATACGAGATACCCGAGTTCATAGGCGACCAAAGAATAAGCGATAGATAATATTTTCAGAAAAAAAACATGAATCGAAATTTCCAATTCTATAATAAGGAACAGCAGGGCGATCTAGAGGAATGAACTAAATTCGATCCTGGCCGGAGTGAGGAAAAGTGATGGATTCAGAGGCGGGCCAGATGTTATCTAAATATTTACATTGAAGAATTACATTCGAAATTAGTGTTACTTACATATAGGTTTACGAGTTGGTAAAGAACATAATGTAATGTAGGTATGGAATGGAGTTAAATCCTTTTGATTCTAAGCTAGGTATATAAGGAAATGTAACGGCAGAATATGGGAGTTGGTCGCGAGAAACGCCGGGAAGATTAATTACGTGCCGATCGATATTGTGTAATTGTTTTGTTTTTGGACTTAGGAAGTTTCATTTGATTTGTTTCTTACAATTAAATAAAGTTTTAAATAAATTCTTTTGAATAGTTGTTGAATTGATTCAATAATAGTTTGATTTAATTCAACAATAGTTTGATTTAATTCAATAATAGTTTGATAAATATTGAAGTTTCTAAAATTCATTATAATTGAGTTGATACTAAAAATTACTTCTGTGAATTAATTAAAATTGGTGGTTTTAAGTGAAATTATAATAATCGAAAGTGTTTATAAATAAAGTGTTTGAATTGAAGTTGATTGGAGTTAGTCGCGGAATACGTCGGGCGAGAAAATATTAAATTACGTGCTGGCCGATTTTAAGTAATTGTTTTGTTTTTGGACTTAGAAAAATTTCATTTGATTTGATTCTTAAAGTTTTAAATAAATTCTTTTAAATAGTTGTTGGATTGATTCAACAATAGTTTGATTTAATTCAATAATAATTTAATAAATATTGAAGTTTCTAAAATTCATTATAATTAAGTTGATACTAAAAATTACTTCTGTGAATTAATTAAAATTGGTGGTTTTAAGTGAAATTATAATAATCGAAAGTGTTTATAAATAAAGTGTTTGAATTGAAGTTGATTGGAGTCCGTCGCGAAATAAGTTGGAAGAAATAGTTGATTACGGGCGTATCGGTATTTAAGTGATTAAAAAGTGTTTTTCTGGACTTCAAAAAAAATTCCATCTTAAAATAAATAAAATATTTGTGTTTAAATTAATATTAAAATTTTCTTAAAGACAGTTCGTCTCGAGTTGATACGTCGTTAATTGCGTGCGGAGTGATTAAAAAGTGTTTTTCTGGACTTCAAAGAAATTTCATCTTAAAATAAACAAAATATTTGTGTTTAAATTAATATTAAAATTTTCTTAAAGGCAGTTCGTCTCGAGTTGATACGTCGTTAATTGCGTGCGGAGTGATTAAAAAGTGTTTTTCCTGGACTTCAAAAATTTCGTCTTCTAATAAATAAAGTGTTAAAATAAATTCTCTTGTTGATCTAATACAATAATAGTTTCATAAATAGTGAAATTTCCTAAAAAATTAATAATACTTAAAGTACGTTAAAGATTCTAAAAGTCGCAATTAAAGTTGGTAACAATAATTTGATTTAATTTTCTCAAAATTATAAGTGCAATGTGATACTAATAATAATTTAATAAATATTGAAAAATTTCTATAATTAATAAAGTTATTTGTTTAAAGATTTTTAAAATTTGCTTCTGTGAATTAATTAAAATTGTTTAAATGAAATGTGATTTAATTCATATTTTGTGTTGAACTGAATTTATTACGAGTTTAAGAAAAATTAAATATAATTGCGTTTAAAATAATTTAGTGAAAGTTTAAAAACAGCTGAGTCTTAGTTTCATATAATTCATTTTTAATACCTAGCGTGAGATTAATTTCGTCAAAGAAAAATAATAAAGTTCTAAAATATTACCAAGCGTTCGGTTTACGGATTTAATTAATAGTTAGTAAAGAGAATTACGTGAGTACAAAGAATAAAATAGGAAAATAAAACAACAAAATTTAAATATTATCTAATAATCTTTGGATTTAGAGATCATTAAATTTGAAGAAATAGTACAAATCGGTAGATCACGAATTGAAATTAGGAAACACTAGATTGTTGTTAAGTAAATATTTCTAAATTAGATTAAACATACCAGGCAGGGAGGTTCAATATTTTCTGAAGCTTCATAATTGGCGTGTATAACCCGTCTGGAAAAATTATGAAATTGTCGGGATTCAGGTGAGTCAATTTAATATACAAGTTTTCAGATTACCCGGGGAACGCGAGGATGGAGATATGAATTATATTTCAAATGACTTATAAGTACATGTGTGTATGGATATATATATATATATATGAAATGTATAATGTATCTATCAAATCTATATGGCCGTTATTTATTTTATGTTTATTTATATACAATGTTTAATATATATATATATATAACCATTTATTATATTTATGTATATGTCCTATAAAAACAATTTATTTTATTAATATATATATTTTCCTAACATATAAATTCAAAACTAACGTTACTAAAATTACCAACAACCCAAACGATTTTATTAATTCAAAGATCGTTATCATTCTAAAACAAACCAATGAATCCTAATTGTTATGCTTCCTGACGGGGGTCTCTGACACTTAATAACTGTCGCATATCTCAATGACACACTTCCTCGACTGTT